>OY979768.1:22077325-22324825 GCA_963855975.1 Andrena chrysosceles | reverse complement strand
GATAAAGAGTTGAATGCATAAGGTAGTACAAGCATACAGATAACTGCATACATGTCACCAACGTCACTTTTGGACGCTCACCACGTAAGGGCCATTCGGTCTTAGACACCGACCCGTGGTAATGCTGTGTGGAGAAATCCAAAACGCAACACGGTAAGAACAGTTGAGAAAGAATCTCGAGGAGCGGTGACTGCTTCTCAACCGAGGTCATAGAATAGCCACGCGCCCAACGCTGCTCCGACCGAGACGTTCGGACCGTCGCTCTCCCTTATAGATACCGAACGGCCGGCCGGAACGCCGGCGCCGCCGTACCTTACGCACGGGCGCTTATGGGTGAAAACCGCCGCTACAACAGCCCGGCCGCCCGGCACGTTTGGACTTAGCCGCGGAGAGCGTCGGAGACAAGAGTAAACCGAATAAACAAATTATTATAAACAATCGCCGGGAACATTATCACGATAAATACACTGTCCCAAACGACATTTGAAAATAATTTCTCGCAACTTAGAAATATTTCGGGTCGAAAGGTGTTTTTCTCTTTTTTCTCGAAAACGAGCGCGACGACCGCGTTCGAACCATTAATGTAATACGTTCGCAATGCAACGAGGAACAAGGATCTATAATTGTTTTGGCGATCGGACGAGTTTGGCTTTTGGACGATGGTGCCGGTGGACTTTGAGATCTGACGGGACTTGGAAATATTTCGGACCGAAAGGTGTTTTTCTCGTTTTTCTCGAAAACGAGCGCGACGACCGCGTTCGAACCATTAATGTAATTCGTTCGGAATGGAACGAGGAACAAGGATCTGTAATTGTTTTGGCGATCGGACGAGTTTGGCTTTTGGACGATGGTGCCGGTGGACTTTGAGATCTGACGGGACTTTGAAATATTTCGGACCGAAAGGTGTTTTTCTCTTTTTTCTCGAAAACGAGCGCGACGACCGCGTTCGAACCATTAATGTAATACGTTCGCAATGCAACGAGGAACAAGGATCTATAATTGTTTTGGCGATCGGACGAGTTTGGCTTTTGGACGATGGTGCCGGTGGACTTTGAGATCTGACGGCCCTATTCCCAGTTCCGACGATCGATTTGCACGTCAGAATCGCTACGGACCTCCATCAGGGTTTCCCCTGACTTCGTCCTGACCAGGCATAGTTCACCATCTTTCGGGTCCCAACGTGTACGCTCTAGGTGCGCCTCTTCTCGCAATGAGAACGAGACGCCCCGGGAGTGCGAGGCCGCATCGTAACGCGGCCGATCCTCCCTCGGTCGACGCAAAGGTCGACCTTCACTTTCATTCCGCCTTTAGGTTTCTTTCTCCCAATGACTCGCGCACATGTTAGACTCCTTGGTCCGTGTTTCAAGACGGGTCCTGAGAGTACCCAAAGCAGTAGCGTCGCCGACCGGTAATTCGAAGCTTGGCCCAGTCCAAGGACACCGCCTGCTAACAGCTGGCCAGGCCCGGGGACGGCACCAGGTCCGTGCCTCCGGGTAAGAACTGACCGGGCTTGCGACGGGCCTGACGCAAACACATTCGAAAATGGATTGGTTGCGGCCCGATACCGTCTCGGAGTACCGTCGCGCAGCCGGCCGGGCGGCCGAGGGTCTGTCGCGTGCTCTGGGAGCAACGAAACAGGCAACCGCTCGGGCCGTAGACCGACACGCAACGGGTCGCGACGTTCTACTAGGGGAGAAGTGCACGACTACGTGGCCGGAACATTCGCCGCCAGTGGTGTACCCTCGCTAATGGAACCACGAAGGTCCACCCGGAGTATCGCGCACCGACGGGAGCCAGCCTCGTCGACGATGAATCTCCCCATTCGATCTTTTGGGTTTCTCAGGTTTACCCCTGAACGGTTTCACGTACTCTTGAACTCTCTCTTCAAAGTTCTTTTCAACTTTCCCTCACGGTACTTGTTCGCTATCGGTCTCGTGGTTGTATTTAGCCTTAGATGGAGTTTACCACCCACTTAGGGTTGCACTCTCAAGCAACCCGACTCTATGGAGAGATCCTCCCGAAACTCCCGACCGTACCGGTCGCTACGGGCCTGGCACCCTCTCCGGGTAAGTGGCCCCATTCAAGATGGACTTGGACGCGGTGCGACGTCACGGGATAAACGGATCCTCCTGAACACTACAATTCCCTGCGGCGGAACCGCGGGATTCAGTGCTGGGCTAATTCCTGCTCGCTCGCCGCTACTAAGGAAATCCTTGTTAGTTTCTTTTCCTCCGCTTAGTAATATGCTTAAATTCAGCGGGTAATCTCGCCTACTCTGAGGTCGTCAATCGTTATTATATAAAAATTATGTGCCACCAGAGAAAAAAGCCGAGACCGCGAAGTAGAGAGAAGATATTTTTGGAGAAGCAGGCACGTGCCTCCCTTCGGTATTATAAATCGTGCTCCCTCTTTTGGATATTGTATCACGAACGGGTCTCCCGGCCGGCGGGAGTACGGGTTCCCCCCGTACACATCCCGGCTCATAACCTGACCCGATGACGGATCGATGTGATCCGATCACGTGTATGTATATCCAGAGGTGCCATCGCACGATACCAGAGAAAAGGTATATTTGGACTCCCTTCTTCTTCTATAATCGAGAGAATATTTAGTCCCCCCTATCTCTATTATTTTACGCCTCGCCAAAGTGTTTTTTCGTCGCGCATCGTCGATTCGATCCGGGAGGAGACTCTCGCAGAACGACCCCACCGGTTTTTATTTTAACGTCCGTCCGCTATTATTAGCTTTGAGATTCCGCTATCCCTTCACGCCTCGAGCAGTGACTCGCAGCAGAGGGAACCGTGGAAAAATAAGCTTTTCCGTGGACTGGACGACCGGTGAGACCCGCGGTCTCGTATACGATCGACCAACAACGCGACAAAGACATGGGGCGATCGGGGAGACTCGTTTTCTTCAATTGTACGAAGTAGAGTCTTCTTACACACCTTTCGCGGCATCGGCGCCTTTAGGTTCGTCAAAGTTCCAATTCGCGCAGCCGCGCCAACGAGGATTCCGGGGTACAGAAACGTTTTAAACGACGCGTGGAGCAATCACTCTTCTCTCATCGGATGTTTGGCGCAAACACTCTTGTGTGTCGACGGAACGTGGCCGTAGGGAGGGAATGAATATGGCGGCTAGGCGAGGACACGCGCAACGACGGGGAAATACATCGACCCGATCATGTTAACGAGTGATTTTCAAATTTATCATCCCGCACAGCGCCTCCATTCTCTCATGTACACCATCCCCTTGGATCTTCACGGCGTCCCGAAGAACGAGTGTGTTGTGCCCTCGATGTATCGATTGACTGTTCTCTCACTTGTCAACGACGACCCTCTCTTTTATAAAATCCCTGGGGCCGCGTGAACGCGACGATACAGAATGGCGCACATATGCCGCGCCGCACCCTGCTCTTTCTCACTCTATCTTTATCTCTCGCTCTTTGGTCTCTCTTTCTCAGGACAAATTTTTCATTTCAGGCGACGTCGGGAGCACGGTAAAAGATCTCGCGCAGAACGTGAAGGCAAATTCTGCACCACCAGTGCGAGTGGAGAGACCGCTGTGTGTGATGATGATGATCCAGGGGAGCGGTGCAGCACACGGGCGGTCGTTATAAAACAACGACGCACAACGCCGTGAAAGCACGCACGCACGCGAGTCCCTGATAACGCGATCATCATTCATCACATTTCGGCTCTCCCTTTCTGGTTCTCGCACGGGTGAGAGTACAACACACGCTTCACGATTCTCACGCGAGCCGTTGCAAACGCCGACGAACGGCCCAACTTTCGCTCGTACGTCGCGTATCTGACGTGTATCATCCGACCCGACTCCGAAACGCGTTACATCGTCGGAAACGCGTGACGGCGAGGATGTGATTATACGCAGACAGACGCAAGCAGTCTTTTGTATGTGATAACGACCCTCAGCCAGGCGTGGTCCAGGAATTGTATCCGTGGACCGCAATGTGCGTTCGAAATGTCGATGTTCATGTGTCCTGCAGTTCACACGTTGACGCGCAATTAGCTGCGTTCTTCATCGACCCACGAGCCAAGTGATCCACCGTTCAGGATAATCATGTTATTATGTTCGTTATTATCTTTGTTCTCGGTTCGGATAAAGCCGAGGCCGGTGCGCCTCCAACCAGCGCGCGAAGGAGGTCCGGGCGTCGCCAGCGATGACGACACGGTGTGTGATTTGTGTCCAGGACGGGAACACCGTCGACGCGTACCGCGGAAACACCGCGACACGTCCGACGGCCGAGCGTACATATTCATTTAAAAACCTTCGAGATGTACTCGGGGCGAGGCCACCGCACGCGACAGCATCCTCTACTTACAACACGCTCCCCCGAAAGCGGACGCACGGCCGGCTTCGATCGGTCCAATCGGACTTTCGCTATCGAAGCTTCACAGCCGGTCCCTTTTTTCGGTTATCGGGGATGCGCGATTAAGCAAGCGATACGCGGGATGCACGTCGACGCGATAGATGCCGCGCCCTAGGTTACCCGGATCCTCTCCAAGGAGAGTGTCGTCCGTCACAGGACTTTTCGGAGAGCGCGACCAAAACTGAGGAAGCGGGATATGAGAGTGGAAGAAGCGTCGTCCAGAAAGAGAGAGAGAAACGTCGCGAGAAACCGAGGGGCTTCGACGGCGGCTCGTTCCTGCTCTCTCTCTCTCTCTCTCTCTCTCTCTCTCGCGAGCTTTACTTGACCACTCGGAGCGCTTATGGTGTGTTTTCTCGTCCCTGTCTTGGGTCGCGAGTGACTCCTTTCTCGATACGAGCCTCTACACGCTACTAGCGCAGACAACACGCACAGACACGGGGTCTCCCATACGAGGTGAACGCGAATCGACGAGGCGGCGGGTTATCGTAGAGGACGATCGCAACGACGGGTCTAGTTTTTCTCGATCAGTTAACAACGGCCGTCGTAGTTAACCGTCGCAACGACTCGTGCTGAGTCGTTGCGACGCGCTTGTCGCAGACGACGGGGGCGGCGTCGTTGTCCTCTCCTCCGATGAGGAGGGGGTCGGCGATGCGGGTTGCTCGGGCCTTATGGCTCAGGGCGAGGGCGACGCGGGGCCCGAGATTGCCGCCGCTGCGGCAATGGATGTCGACTCCCCGACCGTTGGGAGCGACGGCAACGGCGGAGTGCTCTCCGGCGCGAATGCGGACCACATTCGTGTTGGGGACGCCGCCGAGGGGGGTCGTTCAGACGCCCCCCAGCTGTCGTCCGATGGAGGGAGCGACATGGGGCGGAGGCCGGGCTTTGTGCCCGGCAAGAGGGGCAGGAGGCCCGGAGTGTGGACGGACCCGGCGAGGCTGGGTCCGGGGATGAAGGCCCTTCCGAGTCGCACGGAGCTTCGCGACTGGGCCGAGACCATGGCGGTCGGCGGTGTGTCGGGCCAGGCCCAGAAAGAGCTGGACGCGATCGCCGCGACGATTAGCGCCGCTAAACATCTAAAAACAACAGATGTGCGCGCTATTCGTATCGCACTGAGGCGCGCGTCCGCTCTCACCGCCGAACTGAACGGAAGGGCGGAGCGGGGTGAAAACCCGGATAAGCCGGCGAGGGAGGTGGTGTTCCGGCAGGGGATGTGGGAGAAGAAGTCCCACAAACTGTCGACGCAGGTGCGGGCCCTGACGGACCAGGCTCACACCTTGGGTGAGACCCTACACGTCAGGGAAAGGGAGCTGGAGTTCCTGCGGGGGAAGTATGCGCGCCTGAGACTGCGCGCATCTCTCGCGGGCTGCAACGTGGAGGAGACGGAGGCCATTCCCTTCCGTCCCGCGGTTCCGTTGCCCACCCGCGATGAGCTCCTCCCGTCCTGCGTCCCCCCCTGGACCGACTCCTGCGTTCAGCTGGAGCCGATTCCGGGCCCCTCGTCGGCCGCCAGGCCCGCCCCTTTGCCGGCCGAGTCGGTCGGCGGCGCGGCCGGGCCGGTTCCGGGCCCCTCGTCGGGCGCGCGGCCTGCCCCTTTGCCGGTCGCGCCGGTCGGCGGCAAGACCAAGGCCGGCAAGAAGAGAAGGAGGGTGGTGTCCCCCCACGATTCGTCCTCGGAGGGCCCACAGCCCCGCGACGACGGCGCCGCGACCGCCGAACAGCCGTGGACCGTCGTCCTACGCCGCATGGAGGAGCTGGAGAGGAGGGTAGATAGTCGCCTCCTCTCCTTGGGGAAGGTTTTGGACCGCGGCGGGCCGGCCCTTAAGCCGGCGGACCCGCCAACGCCCCCTGCCCTTGAGGGGGCGAATATGGGGAAGGAGAAGCCCGCAGCGGGCGGGGCTGGGATCCAGCCCCGCGAGGTGAAGAAAGCGGCGAGGAAGGCGGAGAGGAGGAAGGCCAGTGCCGCGGCCAAGTCACGGGGGGTTGCCCCCGCTCCTGCTCCGCCGGGGCCCAAGTCGGGGGGTGACGTTCCTCCCCCGGCGCCGCCCGCGTCCGCCGGCGACGGATCGGGGAGGGCTAATGGTGGGCCTTTGTCCCCTCCGGCCCCCGCGGCCAAGTTATCGCGGGGACAGAGAAGGAGAGCCGCCAGGGTCGCCAAAAAGGCGGGCGCGCCGGCGACAACGCCGGTTCCCGGCGCGTCTGGCGCCCCGGCGTCGGCCTCTGGGCCCTCCGAAGCTCCTCGGAGCTCATGGGCCCAGGTTGTCGGCCGCAAAGCCAAACGGGCGGCCAAGGCGGCGGAGAAGGCTGCCGCTAAAGGCGGCCGGCGGAAGGACGAGAGGGGGAGAGGCGCTAAGACGCCAGCTCCGAAGAGGTCGGGTGCTCCCGGAAGGGCCCCGGTGTTGATCCCGCGCACCTCCAGGACGGCGGCGGTGGCTATCACCGCCCCCGCCGGGGGAGAGGAGGAATTTTCTGCGCGGGTGTCCGGCGCGATGGCGGCCATCAGTGTCGCCGACCTCGGCATTACAGCCATGCGGCCGAGGCGCGCCGTCACCGGGGGGCTCGTTCTGGAGATCCCGGGAGCACAGGGCTCGGCCCAGGCTGCCGCCCTCAAGTCGAGGCTTGCGGAGCAGCTAGGGGGCACGGGCATTAAAGTCCACTGCCCCCAGAAAATGGCCGAGTTCCGCGTGTGCGGACTGACGGAGTTGGCGTCGGAGGAGGCGGTGCGGGGGGCGATAGCGGCCCAGGGCGCGTGTTCGGCCGAGGATGTCTCGGTCGGCGAAAGGCGCCGCGACGCGACCGGGCTCTTCACCCTGTGGGTCCGCGGTCCCGTGGCGGCTGCTGCCAAGCTCCTGAAGGCGACCACGATTATCGTGGACTCGCTTGTAGCCCGCGTGGTACCGTTGGTGCAGCGGAAGCTACAATGCTTCCGCTGCCTAGAATTCGGCCACGTGCAGGCCAAGTGCGGCAGCCCCACGGATAGGAGGCACTTGTGCTACCGGTGCGGCGGAGAGGGACACACGGCGCGACGTTGCGCCGCCCCCCCTAAATGTCCGCTTTGCGCCGGTGCCGGCCTACCCTGCGGACACCGAATGGGGGGCCCGGCGTGTTGCCCCCCGGCGAGAACGCCACGGCGTGGGAGGGAAGAGGGAGCGGGGACTACGGCGGCGCCGTCGGCGCCCGAGACCGTCCCCCCTGTGCCGCCGGAGGCGCCGGAGACCATGGAGACCAGCGTCTTGGCCTCCACATCATCCGGTCCCGGCGCCGGCAAGAGGAAGGATCGCGGCGATTCGGACTCCCCGACAGACGATGTTCTGTCTCCGGAACCCGGGGGGTCTCCCGCACCGGTGAGGAAGAAGAAGGGGAAAAAGCGGGGGGGCGGCCCAGCCCCCCCCGCCAGCGACCCACCGACGGGAGGCCGCGAGTCCTTTCTCAAGGTGGGGAGGGACGTGGCGCCGACAAGCGTGCCGGTGGTGAGCGAGGAGGAGGCACGTGGCCTGATCCGCTCCATAGCGGAGTCGTACGGAGGAGGGCCCGCCTCCTCGCAAGAGCCACGGGAAGAGATCGGGAGTTCCCTAGATGATGGGGAAGCAGCCCGACCCGAGCAGAATCCGGAGGAGGCCGGCGACGCTTCGTAATGCCTCGCGGCCCTCCGGTTCTGCTAGCGAACCTCAACCACTCCATGCGGGCGCACGATCTGCTGGAGCAGACCCGCATGGAGTTGGGGGTCGGGCTGGTCGTCGCCGCCGAGCCGTATCCGCTACCGGACCAACATTACCGGTCCACCAACACGGATCGGCAGGTGGCGATGACGTGGAGCGTGGGAAGGGGTTCCCCGCCGTGCTCGGTCGCCCGGCACGGTCGGGGGTGGATGGCTGCCACGTGGGGGGAGTTCCTTGCGGTGGGCTGCTATTTCGCGCCGAGGCTTTCCGTCCCGGAGTTCGAGGATCGGCTACTAGAGCTGGGGGCGTACGTCGCCACACAGCGGGCTCAGCCGATCATCCTGATGGGGGACTTCAACGCTCACGCTGTTGAGTGGGGGTCCCCCAGGACGGACTCTAGGGGCGAGGCGCTGCTCGAGTGGGCAGAGGCTTTGGGGTTCGTATTGAAGAACCCCTTCGCAGTTACGACGTTCCGCGGGTCGCGGGGAGAGTCGGTAATCGACTTGATCTGGGTCAACCCCGCGGCCGTATCCCGGACGTCGAACTGCTGGGTAGCGGAGGATGTGGAGCCTGGCTCTGACCACATGTATGTCATGATGGCCACCTCCCTCCCCGCTGCCCCGCCTGCCCCTCGAGCGAACGGGCGGCCCCCGCACTGGGCGCTGAAGGAGCTGGACGTTCGCGCGGCCCAACTCGCGTCCTCCGTCGTCGCCTGGCCTCCTTTGCCGGGCGACGTCCTCGACGACCCCGTTGCGGGCGCCCTTTGGTTCCGCCGCGCGCTGCAGGGAATCTGCGACGCCACCATGCCGCGGACCGGGGCGCCTGGTGGGGGTCGGAGGTCGACGTACTGGTGGACTCCGGAGATCGCGCGTCTCCGAGCGGAGAATCTTCTCGCGCGTCGCCAGTACGTCAAGGCCCGTTGCCGGGATCCGCGACGGGTCACGGAGGACAGGCTCCGGGAGCTGCGTTCCGCCTTTTCGGCGGCGCGCAGGCTGCTCCGCGGAACCATTGCCCGGGCTAAGGCCGAGTCGCACGACCAATTCATCGCGACTCTCAACCAGGATCCGTGGGGGCGTCCGTACAAGGCCGTGTCCTTAAAACTAGGCCCGCGGGCGCCCCCGATCACGGAAGGCCTGGATCCCCGGTTCCTCACTGAGGTTCTGTCGGCGCTATTTCCCCCTCCCCTTGTACCCGGGGAGGACGGCGCCGACGAGTCCGGGGATCCGTGGTTGGCCAGGGGCGTCGCTGCACTCGACGCCCCGAGGGTCAGCGATGAGGAGCTCGCGTCCTCGATCGCGCGTATGTGCGAGAGGAACGCGGCTCCGGGTCCCGACGGCGTGCCCGGGCGGGTTTGGGCCTGCGCGATCGGCGCCCTGGGAGACGGACTCAGACGGCTCTTCGATGCCGTACTGGGATCCGGCAGGTTCCCCCCTGCGTGGAAGGAGGCGAGGCTCGTGCTGCTCCGGAAGCCCGGTAAGCCCGCGGAGTCGCCCTCGTCTTACCGGCCGATCTGTCTGCTGGACGAGGCGGGCAAGCTCCTGGAAAGGATCATAGCTGCCCGCCTCTGCGGACACCTGGAGACCATCGGCCCGGATCTGAACGACCGCCAATTCGGCTTTCGTCGGCAGCGATCGACCATGGACGCTATCCATCTGGTTCGGTCGTTGTCGCGCCGGGCGGTCGAGGGAGGCGGTGTGAGCGTGGCGGTGTCGCTAGACATCGCCAATGCGTTCAATACCGTCTCCTGGGCGGCGATCGAGCGGGCGCTTCTATACCATAACGTCCCGCTCTATTTGCGCCGCCTGATCCGGGACTACCTCCGTGGAAGGGTGGTCTCCTTCGTCGGCCGGGACGGGGACGGGGTGACCGATGTGCACCGCGGCGTACCGCAGGGGTCCGTTCTGGGGCCCCTGCTCTGGAACCTGGCGTACGACGCGGTGCTGCGGGTGGAAATGCCGTCGCCGCGGGTGTCGTTGGTTTGTTATGCCGACGACACGCTGGTGGTGGCATCCGGGCAGAAGTGGGCAGCGGCGATCGGCCTCGCCGAGGAGGCACTGCGGCGCGTCGTCGCCTCGATCGGGACGCTCGGTCTGCGAGTCGCCTTTCACAAGACGGAGGCGATGTGGCTCGCGGACAGGGTTGGGAGTGGTATCCCCAACAGAGCGTCCCTTAGGATCGGGGATGCCTGCATAAGGGTCGGCCGCTCCATGAAATACCTCGGGCTGACCCTTGACACCTACTGGCGCTTTACGCGCCACTTCAAGACCCTCGGCCCCCGACTAGAGAGGCAGGTGTTTGCCTTCGGGCGAATAATGCCCAATCTCGGGGGCCCTCATGAGGGAGTTCGGCACTTGTATGTGACGGTCGTCCGGTCCATGGCGCTGTATGGCGCGCCTATATGGGCCGGCGACCTGGAGGACTGTCGCGTGGGGCGGGAACTCCTCGCCAGAGTTCACCGCCGCGCGGTCCTCCGAGCCGTGCGATCGTATCGCATGGTGTCACATGCCGAACTGTCCGCGCTCGGTGGATCTCCCCCCTTCCATCTACTCGCGGAGATGGAGGCGGAAGTCTACTCCGCCTCCCGCGACCTCCGCGAGGCTGGGAATCCACCGGCGGATGGACTCGAAGTGGCGCGTGGCCAGGCCCGGCAACGGATGACAGCCAAATGGCTGGAATGGCTCGCCCTCCCCGAACATCGGGAGGGCCGCGTTGTCGGGGCGCTCCTGCCCATCATGGACGAATGGGTAGGGCGTGGGTGTGGCAGGCTGACCTTCCGCCTGACGCAGATGATCACCGGTGTGGGGTGTTTCGGTGATTTTCTGTGTCGCATCGGGCGGGAGGAGACGTCGCGCTGCTGGTCGTGCGACAGGGGCGACGAGGACTCGGCGGACCATACCTTGGCATGGTGCCGGGAATGGTTGGATGACCGCCGGGTCCTGGAGGCGCGGATGGGCCCCGATCTCTCGCTGCCGACAGTCGTGCGTCGGATGGCGGGAGACGGGGCGTGTTGGGCCGCGATGTCCCTCTTCGCCGAGGAAGTGATGAGGGAGAAAGAAGAGGCGGAGAGGGACAGGGAGCTGGCGGGGCACCCGTCTCGCGTGGCGGCTCCCCGGAGGCGGGTGCGGCGTAGATGACCCTGAGCCGGGGGAGATTGTGCAGCGACGCAATAACATCGCGTCGCTCCGCTCCCCCGTTGGCTCAGGGGTCCGCCGCCGGCTCCCATAAGGCGGGAACGGGAAGGGAGGAGGAGGTGCCACCTCCCCCTCAGAGACCGGGAGGGGGTGGCCTGGGAAGGGGGGCGCGGTGTGCCGAGTAGGCCAAATAATATCACCGCGCCCCAAGAATAGCCGCCGCCACATAATTGTGGTCGTGGCGGCGACTGAGGGGTGGCTCAGAGGGGGCCCATATGTCAAGGGCCCCCCCAGTGGAGCGGCTAAACCTGCCGCTCCGGGTTGCGCGATCGAGTTCGTGGGGCGAAAGGGCGGCCGTGTCGGGCCGCTACAATGGCAATGCCCGCCGCGCGCTTGGGACGTTAATTTATTCCCCAAGTTCGCGCGGCGATGGAGCGGCCCTACGCATACACGGCCGGCTAGAACCTTCGCCCCCGCCCGGCCGCGACCTCACAACATCTTGGTCGCACCCGGGTAGTAACTCGATCGCGGGGTCGTGGGGTGGGGGTGCCGGGGGGCACCACCCGCCCTAGCAGCAGCGACCGGAGACGGCGCGGACGTGTGATCCGTCGCGCGCCGTCGGAGTTTCGGAAACCGGGGGGAGGATTCAACTCCCCCCAGGGAAGACCCCGAATCGGGGCTGGCGCGGAGCAATGCATTATGCGCAAGAGGGGGAGGCAAGCGGACGTATCGCTCGTTTGCTCCCGCATCAAGTCCTCCCCCTCGGGCGCGCGGCTCCGCGCCTGAGGCAGATCACCTCGGTGGTTTTAGTGGGTTCGAGTCCCACATAACCCCTGACCCTCCCCCGAGGGTCGGGGGTATCCGTGGGGATTTCCACCGAGTTAACAAAAAAAAAAAAAAAGGTATGCATCGCATTAAGGATAAAATTTTATAAAAAAGAAAACCAGAACAATAGATTCTGAGGTGTGCAGAACTAACACATAATTGAATAAAAATTTAATTTCTCAATTTATGAATGTAATGATACAGAAACAACTAGCCTATTGTTTATCAACACCACGAATTTTAAAAACAGCGTTATATACATTATCAAATAAACAGTTTCCAACAGCTTTTTAAACAAAAAATTAAGAAATTAAAAAATTGATAAAAGAAAAATTAAGTAAACGTAAAATATGTTGAATTATCCATCATTAAGAGGGAATAATTTTTCCTCATTTTTCGGCGCAAATTGCATTCTGATATCTCTTACAGTTCAAAAGTTATACGAAAAAGGCCCCAAATTTTTAAACCAGGGCCGGGAAATTCTGAATAGTTCTTTGCAACGTTAATTTGAAAGAGACCAGCCCAAAATTCTCGAAGCTCGGGCATCACTGCTGTCCAGCGGTCGCTAGCAACTCTCCGAACGCCGGGACGGTGCATGGTTGTAGTGGAATGCGTCCGTGAGGCGGTGTTGCCATTTTACAAGTTCGCGCGCGCGCGGGTTGCAGGATTAAACGATGACCCTGTATATTTCGTAAATAATATGGATACAACTATTATTACAATTCCCAGACTTTTACGTTGCTTGCTACATGCTCTCTCTGAACTTGTTCCAAATGGAAACGACCAGAAGCATCCTTCTTCTCGTGCCGTTCTCTGATTGGCTGGTCTCTGGTGAGGATATAATGCTGCGCAGATTGCGTAGGCGCGTACCAAGCCGCGCAGGTTTATCTCCTCATGAAGAAACAGCCAATGAGAGACGAGACGACAGAAAAGGACGCCGTTTGTCGTTTATTCGGAAAAAGGCTCATTGTCAGAGGCATTAGTAGAAAGAACGAACGAGCTACGCACAGCGTTTGTAGGAAATGTGTCACCGTGTGTGGCGGTATATGTATGCGTGACGAGAAACGCATCGACGCCAGCGCCAAGCCAAGTGACGAATCGGATTCGTCGTATTTGATTATTTTCAGTAAATTTGATGTTACCTGGTAAAATATTTTTTCTTATGTGTGTAATATATATTTTTATTATATTTTATTTGTAATAGTTATACATAAAACATATATTTATAGTTTTTTACATAAATGAAAACTTTTTCAATCATAAAAATAATGATTTTGTACGTTTACATGGTCTTCAAGTCGGTGTTCCACTTTACCCTACCACTTAAACGACGCGAAGATTTCAGTACCTCCGGTAAATTTCATTTTCCTTTGTTGCTAAATGTTTTTCTTAACAAAGGCTTTAATTTTCTTATAGTCTAAGGTCCACTTAAGACTCCTGTTGAAGTCTCGTGTCTTTTTTCCTTTCCGATTTTAAGTTATCACCCTCCAAAGTTAAGCGTCCCATTTTACCCGAATCTCTCCTACACAAAGTACCTACTATACATATACATAATATACACTCCTGTCAAAAATTAAAGGAACACTATAATTTCCCCAAAATTTTGGTCATTTTCAAATGGCTGTATCTCCACGAAAAATGGTCGAAAAATATTTTAAAATAGCATTTTAACACTTGAAGTCTCTAGTGTTTGAAACAATGATTCAATTTTTTTTCTCCGTCCATTATGGTATTGTTTTATCAAGATGAAGCGCAGGAACAAACTTTCCGAAATTTTTGCCGAGTTTGGACGTATGCACGGGCAAATATTTTTTTTTAGATAAATCCAATGGTGGGCTCTTATAGAGCAAACATTTCTCTTTAATTTCGTTTTTTTTTGTTTTATTGTATGATTTTTATTGGCCAAGTTATTCGTCATCAAAGCAAAAAAGGAACTTTTCACTTTGAACACCTATAACTTGCAAACGCATGATCGTAGAAAATTTTTCATGAGTGTTTTGGAAAGCTAAGAAATTACCCTTTCAAAATTTTTAGTTGCCAATTTAATGAGATTTTTTTGCATCGCATAAAATCCATTTTAAAATGGTCCCAAAAATTACATATTTACCATTTTTTGGTAATTATGATGCCACTTCAAGAAAAATCTGGGAATCATTCAAGTGTCCACGTGTTTTGCGAGTTAAGACTACCCGTAAACACTATGCAAAAGGCCGGACCAATCACATTTTTTTCCGTATATTCTCGATGGAGAAACATGCGTTATGGTCTGCAAAAATTGATGGATCAGTTCACCTGTTTTACGGTATGTTTTTCTGCAAAACCCTTTCTTTTGTTCTCGCGGCTTTTGAACGATTGTTGCACTTTTTTCTTGTTAGTTCAACGTCATTTTAGTAACAAGAATAGATTTAAAAAATTTAAGAAAAACATTTTTAACCAATCTCTTTGCAATGACAAAAACTGTACTTCAATAACTGGCATTAGCACCACTCAAAGTACTTGTGTGTTGTTCAATAATGTTAAATTCGTCAGGTTTGGGTTCTGTCCACGTAAACGTCGCCCAAGAATGTCCCAAACATGCTTAATGGGATTCAGATCTGGACTTACTGCTGGATGGTCGAGCACTGCTATCCGATTTTGGCACAAAAATTGTAGAGTATGGCGTGCAGTATGCGCCCTTGCATTATCCTGCATAAGTACGAAGCGGTTTCCCATGCAGAGGGGGTAAAACGGGGCGCAGAATCTGGTTCACGTACCGCCCAGCGGTCAACCCACAAGGTGGGAGGACAATTAATGGGGTACGTGAGTACCGTGATACCCCGGCCCAAATCATAACCGATCCACCACTGAACGCGGTGACCGACCTTGTATGGCTGGCGTTATGGCGTTCACCACGACGACACCAGACCCGAACCCGTCGATCGTTCCCGTGGATGTAAAATCGGGACTCGTCAGTAAAAAGGACATTTGTCTATTGCTGCTGACCTCAGTGCACATAACGGCGAGCATAGGACAAACGCTGCCATCAATGTGTGGGAGTCAGCAACAGGACTCGCATTGGGCGCCTCGAACACAACCCAATGTCCCTCAATCGATTCCTGACGGTCTTGCTAGAGATCGGACGTGGTGGATTGTGTCTGTGGTCCACAAATTGTCCCGCAATAACGCGTGAAGTGACGGTTGGCTCCCGAAAAGCATGTCGGGTAATCATCCTATTGTCTCGCGAACTTGTCGCACGTCTGCGTCCTTGCCCTCATCTGCGAGGGTACAGCCCTGTATTTCGAAATCGAGCATAAAGACGATTGAGAACCGACGGACATACACCAAAAGAATTAGCAACTTGTCGTTGACTGTAGCCCTCCTCCAACAAAGTCACAAGTCGAGCGACTTCGTAGTCAGCCTAGATGACGCCGGGGCATATATTGATGCAAAAAAGAAGTGAGCAAAAATTCGAATTTAGAGTCGCAGATTGCTACGTGAGTGGCAGGTGCAGCGTCTTGTCTTGCTGTGTTGGCGCATGCGCAATGAGGCGTAGATCCGACCGCGCATGCGCTAACTCGTGGCGCGCTTTGGGTGGTGCTAATGCCAGTTATTGAAGTACAATTTTTGTCATTTAATTTTTTTTTTCTTAAATTTTTGAAATCTATTCTTGTTACTAAAATGACGTTGAACTAACAAGAAAAAAGTGCAACAATAGTTCAAAAGCCGCGAGAACAAAAGAAAGGGTTTTACAGAAAAACATACCGTAAAACAGGTGATCCATCAATTTTTGCAGACCATAACGCATGTTTCTCCATCGAGAATATACGGAAAAAAATGTGATTGATCCGGCCTTTTGCATAGTGTTTACGGGTAGTCTTAACTCGCAACAACGTGGACACTTGAATGATTCCCTGATTTTCTTTGAAGTAGCATCATGATTACCAAAAACTGGTAAATATGTAATTTTTGGGACCATTTTAAAATGGATTTTATGCGATGCAAAAAAATCTCACTAAATTGGCAACTAATGATTTTGAAAGGATAATTTCCTAGCTATCCAAAACACTCGTGAAAAATTTTCTACGATCATGCGTTTGTAAGTTATGGGTGTTCAAAGTGAAAAGTTCCTTTTTTGCTTTGATGGCGAATAACTTGGCCAATAAAAATCATACAATAAAACAAAAAAAAACGAAATTAAAGAGAAATGTTTGCTCTATAAGAGCCCTCCATTGGATTTATCTAAAAAAAAATTATTTGCCCGTGCATACGTCCAAACTCGGCAAAAATTTCTGAAACTTTGTTTCCTGCGCTTCATCTTGATAAAACAGTATCATAATGGACGAATAAAAAAAATTGAATCATTGTTTCAATAACTAGAGACTTCAAGCGGTAAAATGCTATTTTAAAATATTTGTTGCGACCATTTTTCATAGAGATACAGCAAGTTGAAAATGACCAAAATTTTCGGGAAATTACACTGTTCCTTTAATTATTTCCAGGCGTGTATAGAGATCGGCAATGCGGTGCAAATGATTTGTTTCATAGTTGTTAAACTTGCGTACAATTTATCCTTAATTATGTCCTGTGATAAGGCTGTTCATGGCTGTTAATGATGAATCTGTCTAATTTGTAATATTAAAAATTATCTGAACTCATTCCATATGCAAATAATCTTTGTAAAAAGAAGTGAGTTCTCCCATAAAAAAAAATTAAAAAAAAGTAAAGAAATTACGCCAAGTACATGAAAAAATCAAGGACGGAAAAGAGTATTATAAAAAAAATCATAAAAAATACAAGATAATAACAATTACAATATAAAAAACATATGTGAAATCAAAATGAGCTGCATGTACATAAAGGTGTTTTGTAATAATCACGGACATTTTAATAATGTGACGATAAAATTTAACATCTAGACATTTGCTTAGATGTCCGCGGCTTGGAAGTCAAATACTTGGCGTGGCCAGGCAAGTCAAGGTGGCGATGAATAAGAATTATTAAAAAACGCAAAATAATGAAAGTGTATTCATATTGTCTGAGTGTTAAATGGATAAATTATCTGAAAGCCTGTGAGGGTGAAGGTATGGGTATTGATGATCTGAGAATACCTTGCCTGGCCACTCCTATTATTTGACTTCTAGCCCGTGGACATCTAGGGCAAATGTCTAGATGTTAAATTTTATCTTCACGTTATTAAAATGTCCGTGATTATTACAAAACACGGTAATGGTATAAATAGAGGGTAACCTCACGGATTTTGACGACCTTGAAATATGTTTTCAAGGACGTGATTCTGAACAACTTTTTCCTCTAAACTTTTTGGCGGTCGACCTTAGTTTCCGAGATTCACACTAGAGAAACCACCCCCAATTTCAATGGCCTTGAAATATGGTGTCAAGGACGTCATTTTCAACAACTTTTCTCTATATATGTTACTGTCGCCTGGCCGTAGGTTTCGAGATATTTGCAAAAAAGTAGATAAATGTTGATTTTAGGGACATTTGAATCCACGGTGGACTCGAGGTGGTCGGTCGCCGGGGGGATTTGTTATAGATTTGGCCGCTTACGCGCCGTGAGAGGGCGGACGGCGCGTCCCAAGTTCAATTATTAAGAAAGAAATATTCTTTTAAGTGATAAACTCGAATGCGCCGTCCGCCATCTCACGGCCAAAACTATAACAAATCCCCCCGGCGACCGACCACCTCGAGTCCACCGTGGAATTGGTTAACTCGAGCCTTTTAGTTTACCCGGTATATACAGGGTCATCGTTTAATCCTACAACCCGCGCGCGCGCGAACAGACGAAAATGGCAACACCGCCTCACGGACGCATTCCACTACAACCATGCACCGGCCCAGCGCAGAGCTGCCTGCGACCGTTGGACAAGAGTGATGCCCGAGCTTCGAAAATTTTAGCGTCGCAAAGACCTAGGTATTGGGAATTTCCCGACCCAGGTAATCGAGCCGCGCGCTCCGCTTTTATGATCGGTCTACCACTCGCACCCCAGATCACTGTAATGAGGTTTGAAAATAATGTCAACAGATCTCGTACCCGTCTCAATTTCAAAAATTGTAGCCACGACAGGGTTGACGGTTCCTTGTACGGAGAGATTTTTCGCCACCTGCTTATAAAAACCACAGTAACGGCACATCGTTCCAAAAAATGACATTAACGGAAGCCGGTATAGGCGTGGCGTTGAGTAGCTAAAACATTCTAACACAAAAATTCTAGAAAAAAAATTCAAACACCGCTACAATCAAAGACACGTCGCATTAGTTACCCCTTACGTCTGATCTAGGTATGCACCGCATTAAGGATAAAATCATAAAAAAGAAAACCAGAACAATAGATTCTGAGGTCTGCAGAACTAACACATAATTGAATAAAAATTTAATTTCTCAATTTATAAATGTAATGATACAGAATCAACTAGCCTATTGTTTATCAACACCACGAATTTTAAAAACAGCGTTAAATACATTATCACATAAACAGTTTCCAACAGCTTTTTAAACAATTATGGTTAAAAAATTGATAAAAGAAAAATTAAGTAAATGTAAAATATTTTAAATGATCAGTCATCAAGAGGGAATAATTTTTCCTCATTTTTCAACGCAATGTGCATTCGGATATCTTTCATAGTTCGAAAGTTATACGAAAAAGACCCCCAATTCTTCAACGCCGACCGGGAAATTTCAAATAGCTCTGTGTGACGTTAATTTGAAAGAGACCATCCTAAAATTTTCGAAGCTCGGGCGTCACTGCTACCCAGTGGTCGCTGGTAACCCTCCGAACGCTGGGCCAGTGCATGGTTGTAGTGAAATCCGTCCGTGAGGCGGTGTTGCTAATTCGTCTGTTCGCGCGCGCGTAGGTTGCAGTTTTAACGGATGACCCTGTACTTGCAAAGGGAGTGTTTACATTATATTCATAAATCAGTAAGAAAAAGTAACTTTAGGGTATTGAAAAGTTATTTTGTTCACTATCCATGTCTATTACGTATCGATACTGCCAGAACATGGATGTGTGTATTCCAAATGTCATTATTTATCATATGTATATCTAAAATTGGTGTTTGTTTGTTTGTTTATTTTGAGATTCAACACAATTTATGTATGTTACATTCGCCCCCTGTTACTACCGCCCCGGTCTACCCTACATATTTTCGCTTTTTCAGGTTTTAAATATGTGGTTAAAATAAAATCGTACAGAATTTTTATAGGTTTGGGCAATAATAGTAATAATAAAATGTAAATTTTTCTAAATGTAAGTCTTCTTTGAAGTTTTTTGTGTTTTAACAACTTGAGAATAAAAATAATTATCATTGGAAATCGTGTTTTCCAAGCACCGGATAAAATAAAATACCGTAAATCATAGTCAATGCATCACACTTACACAATATATTCATGAAAAAAATATCAAGCTGTACTTACTGGACAAAAATACATAAATAGTCAAAACTGAAATATTTACTTACCGTCCATGTTTTTAGATTTTTTATTCCCACTGATACAACACGCGAGTTTCTACCACGGCGACACATGGAATGGCTGGCTAGTCATTCATATGTTTTAAAATCGCTAATCAAAGCACCATCTATTCTATAATATAATAGTTATGGGGAATTAGTCAACTAACCTCATTAGCCAACTAGCCCCGGTCTCCCCTATAGCCGGTTAAGATGGTCAAATGTGCCCCTGAACCGAATTCAAATCGCGATCAGTCATTCGAAAGCTTATAAAAAAATAATGATTTTTGCCAAGTTTCAACTTTGTATCTCGACCCGGGGGGTAGTAAAGGGTAAAAATAGAAAATCAGGTTTTTGCCGAATTTCTCCTATACCAGCGGATGAAAAATTTTGAAAAAATTCAGAGGCATGTCTGTTATCGGTGCACATATTAGGGAATCGTGTCAGATTTTTAAATTGTAAAACCAAGCTGTGAAAAATAAAAAACGCCAAAAAATGCTGAAAAATGCCGGTTTTGTATCGAAGCAGTCTTGATACTATAACTATATTTTTACTGTAAGTCCGCATCATTGTTACTATTATCTTGAATTTTTTTCAGATTTTTTAATTTGGTGCGCCGCACATAAAAAAAATAATAACCGATTTTTTCGCCGTTTTTTCCGTGTTAGAGTAACTAATAGGTCGAACTTTCGTACATACTTTATGGAATAAGTCTTTCATGCAATCTTCAATGTCTTCACATGCAGCAAAACAGCGTAGGAATCAAACGCTAAACATGCTGTACCTTACAGTCTAAAATGTCTATCGAATTTTCAGCGGTGTCAATGGCGCAGCGGTAAAGTGTTCGACTGTTGAATCGTTGCGAACTTTTTGAACGTAGGTTCGAGCCTCGGAACTTCTAAGTCTCCCACAGGGTCATATTTTTTCATATTAATTATGTATTTTTTCGATTTCTAGCTATATGACAATGATCGATATTTATATACAAATGTTTTAAAAACATATTAAAATTATTTTAAAACTTGAAAACTATTGTTAGGTATCCTGCCAATTACAGCATTGTTTAACTTCTGAATTTTGGAAACAAGAGAGAGTTGTATCTACAAGAAGAGGCGAAATAATTACAAAACAACACACAATTGTTGCTGCAATCCATCCACAATTGTTAAAGGTAAGAGATTAGAAAATCAATTTCATATAATATTAATTTAGTGCAGGGAATGTTATAACAATACTGTAATTGACGGCATACTTGTCCAGAGAAACGGTGGCATCAAATTCTTCTCAAGTCATTTTTATGTATATTTCAATTATTAAAATATTTTTAATATGTTTTTAAAACATTTGTATATAAATATCGATCATTGTCATATAGCTAGAAATCGAAAAAATACATAAGTAATGTGAAAAAAATATGACCCTGTGGGACTTAGAAGTTCCGAGGTTCGAACCCACGTTCAAAAAGTTCGCAACGATTCAACAGTCGAACACTTTACCGCTGCGCCATTGACGCCGTTGAAAATATAATAGACATTTTAGACTGTAATGGTACAGCATGTTTAGTTCGTTTCATTCCTACGCTGTTTTGCTGCATGTGAAGACATTGAAGATTGCCTAAAAGACTTATTCCATAAAGTATGTACGAAAGTTCGACCTATTAGTTACTCTGACACGGAAAAAACGGCAAAAAAAATCGGTTTTTAATTTTTTTAACTGTGGCGCACCAAATTGAAAAATCTGAAAAAAATTCAAGACAATAGTAACAATGATGCGGATTTACAGTAAAAATATAATTATAGTATCAAGACTGCTTCGAAACAAAACCGGCATTTTTCAGCATTTTTGGGGTTTTTTTATTTTTCACAGCTTGGTTTTTAAATTTAAAAATCTGACACGATTCCCTAATATGTGCACCGATAACAGACATGCCTCTGAATTTTTTCAAAATTTTCATCCACTGGTATAGGAGAAATTCGGCAAAAACCTGATTTTCTATTTTTACCCTGTACTACCCCCCGGGTCGAGATACAAAGTTGAAACTTGGCAGAAATCATTCTTTTTTTATAAGCTTTCGAATGACTCATCGCTATTTGAATTCGGTTCAGGGGCACATTTGACCATCTTAACCGGCTATACCCTTTGCCAGATATTTTTTTTATATTAATAGGAATCAGGGCATGCGCAAAGTAAAATAAAAATATAATATTTTAATTATACGCCTATAATATGAAACACCCTAATATACAGGGTGTCCCACCTAAGACTGTACAGCGCGATATTTCCTAAAGTATTGTCGATAAAAATATAAAAAAACAATGCGTGGAACTTTCACGCGTTTGAAGTGAAACTTCTTATTAAATATCAAAACTGTTAATTTTTCTTAATGTGGATAAGTTTTATTCCTCTGCATGTTCATCAAAAAGTAGACTGTGTGCTATATTTGCTTCTCCTGGTGCAATACGAAGATACTTGTCATCATTCCATAAGGGTCTCACTGCACTGTTGTGCAGTGAGACTACCTTCAATTGGTATGTCTTCACTAATTTCATCTATAGAAATTTAATTAACATTCTCATTATGAAACAAAGATTCATAAGCTTTAATGGCGTACAGCCTGTAGAGAGGAGTTTCAAATAGACATTGTAGCCAAATTTTTATGTTTCGTTTTTTCACCAAACCAACCACATAACGTGATTTATGTATTTGTTTTCTCTTAATATGAGCATTATTAACATAATGATCGTCATCAATGTTTTTTGGCAAATGATTCACCATCGTATTTACAGACACTGGAACATTAATAATTTGCTCGAAGATCCCATGTGCATGTCGCAAGCGTCGAATTTGAATGAACGGTATCCTGGGTGAAATTAATCTCTTTGACAACCAATCTAACGTAGGTAAATGAGAAGGTAATTGTGTATATACGAAACCATTTGACTTGGAGGACATTGGAATGTTATTATTTCGAGTCAGACAATTTCTGCATGTGTTGCAGTTGCAAGTTACTACATGTTGAATGTTAAGGACTGGGAAAGCAGTATGTAAGAATGGTTAATGCTTAGGATCAACTGGTTTCACGTCGTTCTTAAACCATATTCGAACACAAATGAAGCAAACTTTTACAAGCTTATTGTTCAGAAATTGGGTTTGAAATTCTTGATGGGCAGTTTTAAAGAAATTAAAGTTTGTGTATGGTAGCGTAGCAACAGTGCATCGGTACTTGTTGATGGCACAGTTGAATCATATTCATTAGGTTTATCCGCGGCAGCAGATGAATCCTTACTTATAGAGTGTAGAGGGTACCATTGTCGACGCGACGGTACAGCCAAATTGCGTGTACTTGATCTGTGCAAACGCGTGACGCGTAGGTGGAGGCTTGTCAAAAGTAAGGGGCACATGACGTAGTAAGGAATAGTTTAGGGGGAATAATTATTGGAAGTCGGAACTCGTGACGTAGTAGGGAGTCCGGAGTAGTAGATGGGTAATTCTGGCATGTATATATGGAGCTATATGTACTAATATGACTTGTGCACACACCATACGAGGATTTCGTGTATACAGTATTTTGTCATTGATGGTTCGCGGTTCTAAAATGGCGCGGTGATGAGTATTTAACGTCGATGGGGGTGTACAGTAAAGTCTCGTTAGCCGCTCGCTGGTTGGGACCGGCGTTGAGCCCGTATCGTAAACGGAGCCCCAATTTCGAGTGTGAGTTTCTTTCTGGCCTAAGGGGGGAGCGAAATGGAGCGCTTTGCGTGTGCGGTGGGCGTGCGCGATGGTCGCAAGCGCTTACGGTAAGCATACAAAAGACGGAGTGTCAGGCATCCGATAGACGGAGCAAAACAAAATATCAACGCGTCGTCTGTCTCGTACTGTCCTCGCTCGCTCTCAGTGCCTTCGCTCGCTCACAAGTGGTGGGGTTAGCGAAAAGACACAAGTAGTGGATAGCGAAAAGTGCGTATCGTGTACACCAAACCGAGCCCGTAACGAGACTTTACTGGACCTACTATTTTTGACCGATAGTTTCTCCCTCCTTTCTTGGCGAAGGCGAAAGCGAGATGGAACGAGAGCGAGTCAGAGTAATTGAAAGCGAGCGCGGAACGATACGAGACAGACGACCTACTCAGTTGATACTCCGTCGCATACGCAAAGGACGCAATATCATGCGCCCGAAAGACATAGCGAAACAAAGTATGAACGCCTCGTCTGTCTCGTACCGTTCCTCGTTCATTTTCGATCCCTCTGACGTGCTCTCGCCTTCGCAGGGTAGGAGTAACCAGAAGTAGTGGGTATCTTGGCGGGGGAAGCGTTCTTGGTGGGGGAAGCGTTCTTGGCGGGGGAAGCGTTCTTGGCGGGGGAAGTGTTCTTGGCGGGGGAAGCGTTTCATACATCGCACTGCACACAAGCATATCCCTACACCTGTCCGTGTGCTCGGCAGCCCAACAGGCAGCTCACACGGACAGAAGTACATATATGCTTGTGTCCAGTACGGTGGGAAGAAAGTGGGGGACGCCGGTAGGGCATAGTGGGAGACAACGGTAAGTCATAGTGGGGGGTAAGCGTTTGATTCCGCGTCCCACGATTCTGGCATCACTGATGTTATGCATGCGTCTACACTACTCCGGCAACAATCTAGCAGTTCACGTTTAGCAGTCGAAATAAGCGGATCATCTAGCAACGAGGAATTGGTTCTCCTAGCCTTACTTTTACACGAAGAGGATGCCGCAGCAAAAACAGCGCAAAAGCGAGATAGAATGTGGGTACATCTAATATTAAAAAAGAGAAAAATCGAAGGAGAGTATTGGACTCTATTCAAAGATTTACTAAAATACGACGATAAGTTTTATTCAATACTGTAGAGTGTTGCAATGCAAATTTTTTGAATTGCTAAAATAGATTCAACTCACTATCACTGTATTTAGAATGGTCCGTTGCATACAACGGCACACATAACTTAACATGCTCTATCAATTTTTCGGAATTCATTCTCTGCTGCATGCAGTCTCTGCCGATTACTGATTCACACTGGCAGACCAGCGACGGCACGTCTCGATACGGACCGTCACGAACCGACAAAACATTCTTCGCAATGTTGGTCGGCGTCGGTCCATTGCAGACCCACGCCGAATGTTCACTAGGGTGGACCTTATTTTTCGACCATCAGATTTTTTTGGTCCCACCCACCAGAAGTGTGACACTTGTTGGAAAAAAATTTTTTCCGCCACGAATTTGAAAATTTTGAACTTGTTAAATCTTTACATAAATATACATTATGATATATCGTTGAATTTGTATTTTGTGCTGTTTAAGAATACATACTCAGCATATACGATTGTTAACAAAAAAAACGTCTGTGACCTTGAAAATTCGAAAGAGTGACCGTGAAAAAAAATTCTTTCCATTATATTCGCCTCTTTACATACTACATCTTTTGTCTAAAAAGTTTTTTCATATACCCATAAATTATGGAGATATTAAACATTTTTTACTTTCATTATAAAGGCTCCATTATACAGAAGAAAAGCAGTTCTAACACTGAAAATAAGTTATTATAGCTATTATGATAATTATGAATAGAAATATCATCAAAGTATTGCGTCCCAGATCTGATCGTGGACTCGTCAGTAGGGCCCAGCCGAAGTTGTCTCAATTCCCGATACAACGTCTTAATACGCTCACCTTGAATTTAAGCTATCATGTAAATTTCTAAATTATGTATACCCTAAGCGTTTCGTCCCAGACCTGATCGTGGACGTTCGATAAGACCGAGCAGATGTTGCCCTAGACGCGACTGTGTTAAAAACCGCAGTCTTAAATGCGTTTCAAAAATTCAAATAGCCATGGAGGTATTTATTAGGGGTTCCTTTATATTAAAAATGCTTTAAAAATCCTTTGATAAATTCTCTTTTGTGATGCCAGGATACTGCTTTCTATATTCCATCACATTCTGCAGTATAAATTGTTTCTCCTCTTCATTTTTTGATAATATTTTGTTATATTCTGCTATAAGTTTCACGCCACGCTCAGCGGTGTCATTTACCACTTTTAATCCGTTCACGATATTTCGCCCAATTTCGAAAGCCTCATCATCATCCCATGTAGAAGGGTTTTTTAAAAAAAAAAATGTGGTAGGTATTGAAAACCTTTCAAAGAATCTTTTGGAATTAGGAGAAATAAAGTGTTCAATTTTGATGTTGACCAATTGTTCTACATCCTTTGGAAAGATTTTATATTTTTTAAGGTATTCGTTGTCGTCACTGCCTACACTGGCATTTATTGCCTCTATCATTTTTATTTTAGTGTCATTCACAATGGCACCATCGAAAAATGATAATGCGGCAGTTTCTGGTGCCAAATACCAGAAATATATGACCATTTTGTTTATTGCAGTGCGGCTTATTGTATCGTCAATTTGACGATAAGCGGATAAATTGTTTGCAAATTCCAAATCTTGTTGTGGGGCTTCTGTTGCGACTGGAGCTTGTACGCACGCTTTTAAATATAAATTGGCAAGGAAAATACAAATGTCGCGAATTCCAGTGGCCTTTTCGCTAGTCAAGATAAATTCTTTTCAAAATAAATATATTTTTATACAATATATCGCCTTGGCCATCCATCGAGTGTGATGAAAAGCTCCTGGAACTCGAAATGTATAATTTTTTCTAGTAGTTCCGCGTAAGAATAGAACTGTAAGCTCCAAGAATTCTCTATAATCTTCTCGTGGTTGTTTGATGTTTTCCAAGGTTTGCATTGCAAACTCCAGCCCTTAAGTAATATTTACAAGTGTAGTTAAGTGGACGTACTCGTCTTCAATTCCTGCCAGAAAAATCGATTTATTGATCTGGGACCAAGCATGTTGAAATTGTTTAAAAATTGTAATATTTGAACCCGATGATTTCTCTAACTTTACATAAAAAACACTCCGTAAAATAATTTCATATATGTGATGCCGGCAAGGAAAATATATAAAATCTCTTTCAAATTTTTGTTCGAGAAGGATACATGCGCCTTGGAAACGTCCCATGTTCGATGACGTTGTGTCACAGCAAAATGCTTGCACTTTGCCACCTAAATCCTATTTCTGCTCTAAATCGTATACCGCAGAAGCTTGTTTGTCTCCAGTACCCGATAGAATTGCAGTTATTTTATTTATTCAGTTTACGGGTCAAGCCCATTGAGAACAAAGCATATGCATTCAAAGTCTGTATAGACAGGACAACAATGAGTATGCAAACGAGCAATGAGGAAGCAGTAATAATAGTTTCGGAGTTACAAAGAGTACGTCGTGTAGGTGTAGATAACCTTAGTTAGCTAATGCCACTGGAAACCAGGGCTCTCTGAATGTTAGTCTTGAAGCAAAAGAGGGAATCAGCAAAGAAATCAATGTCGCCATGGTGCCTATTGGCGATACCGCATATTCTATGAAGGGGATCAGCGTGCCCAACCCAGGAGGAGTAGTCTGGAGAATTGTACAGGCGTGCTTGCCTAGTAGCGCGCACGGGCACATTGAAGTTAACTAGTGCCACGACACCAGGGTTGTTAACCATCCCATTCAAAATCTTGTATAAAAAGGATAGGTCCGTGACTATCCTCCTGTGCTCCAGAGACCGGATACCCATTTTACCCATGATAGGAGCATATTCGTGATTAAAACGAGCAAGAGGCTGGCCAGTCTTATATGCTAAAAAACGCAAGAATCTATGCTGAACCCTCTCAAGCTGAACTTTATATTTGTCCCAGCGCGGTGCCCAGATAACTGACGCGTATTCCAGATGAGGCAGCACAAGGGTGTTGTACAAGTAACGCAGCGTGGTGGGGTTCGCGAAATCAGCGCAGCTGAATCCCAGCGATTTCATAGGGAAGAAGCAAATGATTTTTACATCGGGACAGCCTCAGAACGTGACACTTGCTAATATTTAGCTCCATGTGGTTCAACAAACACCACTCAAAGATCCAGGTCCGACTGAAGACTTGAGGAGTCTGAGAGGCCCGAAATACATTTATAAATTTTAAGGTTGTCGGCGAACAGCAGAAATTCACTATTTAGAAGGACCTGGCGAATATCATCGATAAATAGTAAAAATAGTAATGGTCCCAGATGAGATCCCTGTGGAACTCCTGATGTTGCAAAAATCTTCCGAGAAAGAACGTCCCCAACTCTGACACGTTGGACACGCCCAGATAAATATGAAAAAAGCCATCGTAACAGACGACCTCTAAACCCAATACCGGAGAGTTTATCGATAAGTAGAAAGTGGTCCACCCTGTCAAAGGCCTTCTTGAAGTCGGTGTAGATGACATCCACCTGCAACTTCCTATCCAGTCCCCTGGACACGAAGTTACAGAATACAGCCAGGTTGGTGACGGTAGACTTGACCGATAAAAAACCGTGCTGCTCGAAGGACAAGACGTTCCTAGTCAAAACACTAAGCTTTTTGGTGACAATAGCTTTGAATAGCTTGCCCATAACATTGAGCATCGATATAGGCCTGTAATTCGAGATGTCGGACCTCGCGCCGGCCTTATAGATCGGAGTGATAATGCTTGATTTCCAGGCTGAAGGGAAGTGTCCATCAGTCAGAGATCGGTTGAGGATTAGCCAAAGCGGTCGAGCTAAAATAAATATACATTCCTTTAGGAAGATGGGGGGGGATTCCGTCATCGCCGGGACCTTTGTGAATGCTTAAGTTTTCAATTTCATCGAAAACTTCGCCAATACTGATATTCAGGCCAGATAGGTCAAGCGGTGAGTTTATGCTTTCGGGTGCAGTGTGCCTAGGACAGGTTGTCGAGTAAACCGACTCGAAATATTTCGCAAACAGATCAGCAATCTCAGAATTCACAGAGGCTGTCATGCTGTCTAGGTACATAGATCCAGGAAGACCATGGGCAGAGCGTTTAGAATTAATAAATTTCCAAAAAAACTTTAATCTTTCGTTGAATAGAGGCTTCCGTGGATGCAACATAACCCGGATAGCACGATCTGGAGAGAGATTTACATTTAGATCTAAGGCGGCTAAAGGTTAAATAATCGGGCGAGTCGTTACTATTCTTATAGGCGAAGTGCGCTGTCTTCTTAGCCTTGATAAGCGCAGTTAACTCCTTGGTGAACCAAATCGGGTACTTAGAGATGTAAGCTTTAGTTACTGGTACAAAGGCTTGAATCGCATGGAAGACGTGGTCGTAGAGAAAGGAGACAGACTGCTCTGTTGACATGTCTTTTAGGTTACCGTCCCAGTCAACCGCATTTAGGTACTCTACAATTTGTGGGTAGTCCCCATTTGAAAAGTTGAATCTACTGAGTACGGAACGACAGGCAGCACAAGTAGCACTGAGCTGGAGATTCACGAGCAAGACAGGATGATAGGGATCAACTGATAGGAGGTGCTCAGTAGCCAATACCAGAGAGGCTTCATTAAAATTTGAGAAAATAAGATCCAGCAACAGTCCGCGAGAATTTGGGCACGAGTTAATTTGCCGAAGACTGTGTAAGTGACAGGACTCCTTGATAAGACCATGATTCGACAGTTCATCGCCAAAAGTGGTCCGCGGAGGATCGGTAGACGTAGCTGTCGGAGATAGACTGCCCCAAATGCAGCTAGGAAGGTTATAGTCACCGAATAGTAATGTATTGGCAAATGGAAATTGCCTGGAAACCTCGTCGACACTGGCACAGTACTTGGAATATTTCAATGGTTTGGACGCCAGGGGAATATAAACAGCTCCCAGTATAAGAGAGTGAGGCAATGCACTGTTTCTGACAAAGACCTGTTCGACAAGATCGCCAGAAATATAAACACGCGAGCACTGTAAGGAGTGCTCGCCTCCTCTAGAACAGTCGCTGGTTCTCTGATTCCTGTCTAAACGGAAAATTGAATAATTGGTTAGGCCAAGTTCTTCAGACATAATATCACTGTTCAACCACGTCTCTACTAGAATTATTACATCGAATTGGGTGCTGAAGAGCGTAAACAAACACGTCCGCACTCGACAAAGGTTGACAGCTTGTTATTAATACAGGTAAACGATCAATTTTCTCATTCTCCCTATTAAAGTTGACAACAGCTTTCCGTCCCAATGTAGTGTAATAGCCCCAAGCTCACAGTCTTTGAACGCTACACGATATTTATCTGCAAGTGGTGCTCGAAGATCCGAGCGATGACGCCGTACAGAAGTTGCCTAGGTCAGCGCTGCAAAAGGAGCTGTTTTCGGCGCCTAGCGGCGAGCAACCCACCTTTCCTGTTGCTAAGGTTAGAATCGGTGAGGAGAACTGCAGTAGTGTATGTGTGTGTTCGTAGGCTCGTAACATAGGGATATATGACTGGGTTCCTTGTAGGGGCTCCAGTGCAGAACAGGTCCCGTAATAAAATTCGAGGGGGTCATGAAATTTCCAAAACATTTGCTACTGCCGGCATTTGGTATGACTTGAAGGTTCAATTTTACTGATAATGACACATTTATTGCTAATATTACTTATCTTTTCATCCGACACATAATATATTTAGAAAGTTAATACTATACAAATAAATAACTCGGACTCAAAGAAAACCAAATTTTAATTAAGGATATATATCATTTACAAGTCAGAAAGTTATATATAAATAAATATATACATATGTACACGCATCTGGTGCTCATCATTACATTTAGCGATATTTAAAAGAAGAATATTACATAACTAATAAATATGTACACGTAACAATGTACGGGGAATTAACGAAAATGTATGGTCCACTAATAACAATATATACATATGTACACGCATCTGGTGCTCATCATTACATTTAGCGATATTTAGAAGAAGAAAATTACATAACTAATAAATATGTACACGTAACAATGTACAGGGAATTAACGAAAATGTATGGTCCACTAATAACAATATATACATATGTACACGCATCTGGTGCTCATCATTACATTTAGCGATATTTACAAGAAGAAAATTACATAACTAATAAATTTGTACACGTAACAATGTACGGGGAATTAACGAAAATGTATGGTCCACTAATAACAATATATACATATGTATAGAACGTGCTCATGATTGCACATAGTAATAGTCTTATATACACTGAACAATACACGAAAACAGCTCCTTGTGCAGCCCTGGTTTAGGTATTAGCGCGCCATGCTGCTGGTAACTGTTTTTGCTGTACTAAATATTCAATTCGTGGTGTGAGAGGACTCGTGTTTAAAAGAAGGGAACATTTTAAATTATAATCTGTTATGCCATTCCGGTATGATGATTTTGTTTTTTTCATCGATGAGAATAATTGTTCACAGCAATATGTTGACCCGAAAATTGCTAATAATTTAGATACTGACCGGTATAAATGTGGATACTTGTTCTGATCCAGATTTTGATAAAAATGAAGAATATTTTTTTTAGTCAGAAATCTTTTCCGCATTATTTCATCTGTTCTTAAATTGCTCAGATCTGTCTCTAATTGTAAGTGAGGTGATACTGTTCCTAAATTGATTAAAAATGGTGAAATAACTGTATTGATCTCATTTTCTAGTTCATACAGGTCCTGGTACCTTTTCGCAAACTCGTCAGTTTGTCAAACACTCAGTTTGATACCGATCAAAGTTGGTATCCTGTGTGACCAGGGATTCTAAGTTCGGAAAGTGGCTTACGTTTTTCACGGATAATTCTATTTTCCACAATTCAATTTTTATTTTAAAGTCCCGAATGGAACTATAATAGTGAAAAATTGCTAGATCTTTTCCTTGGAGCTGAATATTTAGAATGTTCAAATGGTGTACTATATCTGAAAAAAATCCCAAATCACACAGCCAATCTGCATTACGTAATTCGGGTGCAGAGTATCCCAGCATATCCAAAAAAAGGAAAATATCATCTCGCAGTTGAAAAAACCTATCTAAGGTTTTTCCACGGCTAAGCCAGCGCACTTCTGCATATAAAGGTATCTCACCGTGTTCCGAGTTTAAATCTCTTAAAAATACTCTAAATTGTCGCCGTCTCAAACTATTCAATTTTTGAAACTACACACATGACGTGTTCCATGCCGATACTCTTCGCACATAGGTTTTGTTGGTGGATTGTGCAGTGCATTATGCTAATTTCTTGAGGAATTGCTAGAGCTTTCGATTTTTGTTGGAGGCGACCAACAAAACCTGTGTATTTTCCGCTCATGGCAGGAGCACCATCGGTGGTGACGGACACCAATTTGGTCCAATCTAAATTCATATTGTTCACCGCCTCCTCCACACACGACAATATATCTTCCCCTGTCGTGGTTTCTTTTAGTGAACAAAAATCTAGCAGTTCCTCACTCACTGTTAAATTTTCATTAACTCCTCGTATAAAAATGGACATTTGCGCGGTGCCGGAAATGTCCGTGGATTCGTCCAGGGCTAAACTATAAACTACAAATGTTTTTGCTAACTCCCGTAATTGGTGCCTTAAATCTGCAGCCATCTCTTTTATACGCCGCATTATGGTCATTCGCGAGAGATTAATTGCTTTGAATTTTTTGCGCTCCTCCGGATTTTCATTGGCTGTCGCCAATAAACAGCTCCTTACGAATTCACCATCCGTAAAGGGGCGGGATGCTCTCGCTATCTCCAGCGCGATTTGATAAGATGATTTAATTGCATCTACACTCGTAATGGGAGTATTTTCCTACGATCAAAACAATGAATTACTACAATGCATCTTAAAACAATGATTGATCATCGGAAAAAAATTGGCAAAGCAAAGTAGGATTAAATTAACTATCAAAAGTTGAGTTTCGAATATTAGTTTCTGCATTGAAAGTAAAGAAATTGTATTGCTCATATTGGAAGAAAGGATTCCATTAGTTTTAAAATTATTATAAACACTTACTTTGTCTGAGATGTCTTCCTCCTCCTCCTCCTTCTGTAGCGCTCATTCCTTTAAAAGTTCAATTTGTCTAATACGTTCTTCACGCGTGAACTGTTTGTAGCCAGTTGCATGCTGTTGAATGTAGTGCCGCTTTAGATTGAACTGATTGGCATGTTTAAATATTGTGTAATACACCAGACATTTCGCACCTCCGCCGTGCTCTATGACGAGGAAGTCTTCCTCCCACGACGTCTTAAAACCGACCAGTGCACTTGCACCCTTCCTTTTCGATGTTGACGCCATCGTGCTCTATATTTTGCAGACTTATGTATATTTCGTAAACTGATATTTCGGTATATAGTGGAATGTAGATACTTACCGATTGATAGGTTACTGCAGGAAATTTCGTCTGTGTCGAAACGCAATTCATAAAAAAAAACATAGGTGAAACGATACCAGCCCGATGTCTATTTATTGATTTTCATTTCGCTTATGTTTTTTTTTTATTACGCACCAGATGCGTGTACATATGTATATATTGTTATTAGTGGAGCATACATTTTCGTTAATTCCCCGTACATTGTTACGTGTACATATTTATTAGTTATGTAATTTTCTTCTTCTAAATATCGCTAAATGTAATGTTGAGCACCAGATGCGTGTACATATGTATATATTGTTATTAGTGGACCATACATTTTCGTTAATTCCCCGTACATTGTTACGTGTACATATTTATTAGTTATGTAATATTCTTCTTGTAAATATCGCTAAATATAATGATGAGCACCAGATGCGTGTACATATGTATATATTTATTTATATATAACTTTCTGACTTGTAAATGATATATATCCTTAATTAAAATTTGGTTTTTTTTGAGTCCGAGTTATTTATTTGTATAGTATTAACTTTCTAAATATATTATGTGTCGGATGAAAAGATAAGTAATATTAGCAATAAATGTGTCATTATCAGTAAAATTGAACCTTCAAGTCATACCAAATGCCGGCAGTAGGAAATGTTTTGGAAATTTCATGACCCCCCCGAATTTTATTACGGGACCTGTTCTGCACTGGAGCCCCTACAAGGAACCCAGTCATATATCCCTATGCTACGAGCCTACGAACACGCACATACACTACTGCAGTTCTCCTCACCGATTCTAACCTTAGCAACAGGATAGGTGGGTTGCTCGCCGCTAGGCGCCGAAAACAGCTCCTTGTGCAGCACTGGCCTAGGTCATGACCAAGAGCTTAAGCTGTTACTGTTATTATAGGAACAGCATCACGATCGCTGACTTTGCACTTGTCAAGGGTTGCAACAAGTTTTGGCGTAATTATATCTCGCGAAAGTTTCAAATTTATTTAGCAATCTAAGAATTTTTATTGTGTTCGGTACTCTTATTCCAGTCTGCTTGACATTTCGGTGCTGTACCTTTCACATAATACGTACACATATGAAACACACGTTGTTGAATGGAATACACGTCGAAACGATTTCGAATAATTACAACAGTTTTGTATTCATTTAACCCTGTCCCTGCTCACTAAAATAAGAAGAGTGTGGTAAAAAGTGCCTACTCCTTTTATGATTAGTATTGCTTGTGTCAAAGTAGTCCGATTTTCATGACATTTGGTATGATTTGAATCGGGAGAACGCCCGGAATCCATTGGCGTCACTTCCCTCTCGATACGACGAAAAAAATAATTTCTTAATACGCTGTAATGGATATGTCACCCCTTGACTGCGAGGCGGCGACCTCAATTCGCTATGTTCGACCCAGGATTCATACCTTTTTCCGAAAAAAGTCATAAAATTCGATGGGCACTGCGGGGTGTTGTCCCTGCCCACGGGGTGACGTGGGCAAATTACCCTGTTTCTGTTTCAGAAATAAAATAATTCTTTATTCTTCATCGTATGGATATGTAAGTGTCGCCGATGGATTCCTTGTGGTTTTCCGATGAAAATCATGCCAAATGTCGTGTAAATCGGACTACTTTTACATAAGGAATACAAATAGCTTGTGTCAAAGTTGTCCGATTTGCATGATAGTTGGTATGATTTTAATCGACGGAACGCCAGGCGTCACTTTCGCACAGATCTGATGAGAAATGAGGAATTCGAAGATTTCTCACTTCCTAATAGGTACTCCAACCCGTCCGAGGGACGAAAGCCTTCGGAGAGACGCCACGGGGGGTTGGGTTGATCTCGTCACGGTTGCCAGGCAGATCAGGCGTTTCGAGCCAATCACACTGTATTTCAGTGTTATCTCGCTGAACGCTCAGAACATAATGGCTCAACTATGAGTTTTCGAACCTTCTGTCCCATCCCTTCCTGCGCAGGTAGAATTTTAACGGTTTCTGAGGGGTACAAACTGATTACCTGGCTCAGCTGTAGCTGCATTTCGAAGGCTTCCAAAATTCGCATTTCAATACATGTACGAATTAAATATTTAAAAAACTGTAGTATTATCAAAAATGCAACTATTGCACATGAAATTTAAAATGTGCCTTTATATACTATTGTCTACATTTTTTCTATAAGCTATATGGGCGTTTAAATGAAAATCTTTAATATCTCCATCGTTTATGGGTATATGAAAAACATTTTAGATAAAAGTTGTAGTATATAAAGAGGCGAATATAATGGAAAGAAAATTTTTTTTCACGGTCACTCTTTCGAATTTTCAAGGTCACGGACGGTTTTCTTTTTGTTAACAATCGTATATGCTGTGTATGTATTCTTAAACAGAAAAAATACAAATTCAACGATATATCATAATGTATATTTATGTCAAGATTTAAAAAGTTCAAAATTTTCAAATTCGTGGCGCGTTCTATTCCCGTGGTCCAATCCGGCTGAAATTTTTTCCAGATCATTTTCCCAACAAGTGTCACATTTCTGGGGGTCGGGACCAAAAAAATTTCGCATAATAATTTTCGTCAAGAGTAGCTAAGGTCCACCCTTGTGCACACATAGGTAACTTGGTGTCAATCGCCCGGACAGTTTATGACCAAAAATCGAAATGTATCTAATTAGAGGGGTTATGCGCTTATATATTATTTAGAACTAGGTAAAGAATCACTGGCCACGACAAGACCGTACACAGCTGCGATCTTTGAGCTGCAGAAAATAACTTGGTTGAAATAAATTCCCGAAAACACTCTTACATTTCGGACCGTCACAGTGGTCTCCCCCCTTAAAGTATATTACAATAGCTTCAGTTTAGCGTACAGATGTAAAAAAATATTATTTTTTTAAGAAATGGTGGACTTATGAAAAAATCTGGAACAAAAAGTATAAAAAATCAACATGTTTTTTCAATGTTACGATTAAATGAATTATTCGATCAAAAAACTGGTACGCTTAACTGAAGATAATTATATTACGAATATTCCCTGAAAATTTCAAGTGAATCCAATAAAAATTGACTGAGTTATTAATGCGCCCCTTTAAAAAATGCAGTATCGAGATACTGTTGTGTCAAGGCGCCTGAGGTCGAGATTCGGGTATAGAATCTCGAGGTGCTCCGGGTCGTCAGTGATGCCAGAATCGTGGGACGTGGGACAGAACGCTTACCCCCACTATGACCTACCGTCGTCTCCCACTATGGCCTACCGTCGTCCCCCACTTTCTTTCCATCACACTGCACACAAGCATATCCCTACCCTTGTCGGTGTGCACGGCAGCCCAACAAGCAGCTCATACGGACAGGAGTAAAAATATGCTTGTGTGCAGTGCGGTGGGAAGAAAGTGGGAGACGAAGGTAGGCCATAGTGGGAGACGACGGTAGGTCATAGTGGGGGTAAGCGTTCTGTCCCACGTCCCACGATTCTGGCATCACTGCGGGTCGTCTTTCACGGTCGTCGTCCAACGGGCTCCGAAGGTTCGGGTGAGAATACCGGGACGAATGGATGCGGTTTGAAACCGATGGTAGGGGATTGTTGCGGGTTAAGGGGGGAGACCACTGTCTCGGCCCGAAATGTAAGGGTATTTTCGGGAATTTATTTCAACCAAACAACGCAACTAAATCAATTTATTGCTTAGTATAGTCAATAGTGTATATATCGAAGGGTAAGAAATTTTTTTTTAATCAAATTCATAAATCCGTTTTCTGTATACACTTCGTCAAAATTTGCGCTCCGGAAAAAACATGCTAGTCGCGTTGACAGTCCCCAGACCATATGGTTCATCGAAATTAAAAAAAACAATAATATTTAGAAACTAGAAGCCTGCCTCTATTACGTGACGATCGCAAAATGTCGAATTTGTAAAAAATAACAAAATGGCGTACCACTGAAAAAAAGTCGTGTTTTCGGGGTACAAAATTTGGGAAATGTTGCTAAAAAAAATAGAAGCAGGTCGAAAATTGAAAATGTCTGATCGTCACGTAATAGCGACGGGTTTTCCGTACAATAAATGTCCTTGATCATGCCAATTGGACGTATAGTTTTCTCTGTAGACTGTCAACGCGGTTGAAAAATGTCATTCTGAGGAAATCGCGTTCAATGTTCCACGTGGTTCAGTCGCGGGTTTGACACCGCTTCACGAAAAACACCATATCTCCGTCAATTTTGCGAATTTCTTCATAAAATTTGGAGAGAACATTCTTGAAACCTACGCCTTTCAGAAAATGTATAAAAAAAAATTCAGATTTGAGACAGTCGTCTCCCCCCTTAAAGAGTTGGAACTCAACGTCAGGTTAAACATGTTTATTCTGTCCAAATCTGGGTGGCAGGCGAAGCGCGTACTGTATCGTTTGTGTTCTGATTACAAGAAAGATGCCCGTAGCTTGTACATCGTTCTTATACTCCAGTGCTGCACAAGGAGCTGTTTTCGGCGCCTAGCGGCGAGCAACCCACCTTTCCTGTTGCTAAGGTTAGAATCGGTGAGGAGAACTGCAGTAGTGTATGTGCGTGTTCGTAGGCTCGTAGCATAGGGATATATGACTGGGTTCCTTGTAGGGGCTCCAGTGCAGAACAGGTCCCGTAATAAAATTCGGGGGGGTCATGAAATTTCCAAAACATTTCCTATTGCCGGCATTTGGTATGACTTGAAGGTTCAATTTTACTGATAATGACACATTTATTGCTAATATTACTTATCTTTTCATCCGACACATAATATATTTAGAAAGTTAATACTATACAAATAAATAACTCGGACTCAAAGAAAACCAAATTTTAATTAAGGATATATATCATTTACAAGTCAGAAAGTTATATATAAATAAATATATACATATGTACACGCATCTGGTGCTCAACATTATATTTAGCGATATTTACAAGAAGAATATTACATAACTAATAAATATGTACACGTAACAATGTACGGGGAATTAACGAAAATGTATGGTCCACTAATAACAATATATACATATGTACACGCATCTGGTGCTCAACATTACATTTAGCGATATTTAGAAGAAGAAAATTACATAACTAATAAATATGTACACGTAACAATGTACGGGGAATTAACGAAAATGTATGCTCCACTAATAACAATATATACATATGTACACGCATCTGGTGCGTAATAAAAAAAAAACATAGGCGAAATGAAAATCAATAAATAGACATCGGGCTGGTATCGTTTCACCTATGTTTTTTTTTATGAATTGCGTTTCGACACAGACGAAATTTCCTGCAGTAACCTATCAATCGGTAAGTATCTACATTCCACTATATACCGAAATATCAGTTTACGAAATATACATAAGTCTGCAAAATATAGAGCACGATGGCGTCAACATCGAAAAGGAAGGGTGCAAGTGCACTGGTCGGTTTTAAGACGTCGTGGGAGGAAGACTTCCTCGTCATAGAGCACGGCGGAGGTGCGAAATGTCTGGTGTATTACACAATATTTAAACATGCCAATCAGTTCAATCTAAAGCGGCACTACATTCAACAGCATGCAACTGGCTACAAACAGTTCACGCGTTAGGAACGTATTAGACAAATTGAACTTTTAAAGGAATGAGCGCTACAGAAGGAGGAGGAGGAGGAAGACATCTCAGACAAAGTAAGTGTTTATAATAATTTTAAAACTGATGGAATCCTTTCTTCCAATATGAGCAATACAATTTCTTTACTTTCAATGCAGAAACTAATATTCGAAACTCAACTTTTGATAGTTAATTTAATCCTACTTTGCTTTGCCAATTTTTTTCCGATGATCAATCATTGTTTTAAGATGCATTGTAGTAATTCATTGTTTTGATCGTAGGAAAATACTCCCATTACGAGTGTAGATGCAATTAAATCATCTTATCAAATCGCGCTGGAGATAGCGAGAGCATCCCGCCCCTTTACGGATGGTGAATTCGGAAGGAGCTGTTTATTGGCGACAGCCAATGAAAATCCGGAGGAGCGCAAAAAATTCAAAGCAATTAATCTCTCGCGAATGACCATAATGCGGCGTATAAAAGAGATGGCTGCAGATTTAAGGCACCAATTACGGGAGTTAGCAAAAACATTTGTAGTTTATAGTTTAGCCCTGGACGAATCCACGGACATTTCCGGCACCGCGCAAATGTCCATTTTTATACGAGGAGTTAATGAAAATTTAACAGTGAGTGAGGAACTGCTAGATTTTTGTTCACTAAAAGAAACCACGACAGGGGAAGATATATTGTCGTGTGTGGAGGAGGCGGTGAACAATATGAATTTAGATTGGACCAAATTGGTGTCCGTCACCACCGATGGTGCTCCTGTCATGAGCGGAAAATACACAGGTTTTGTTGGTCGCCTCCAACAAAAATCGAAAACTCTAGCAATTCCTCAAGAAATTAGCATAATGCACTGCACAATCCACCAACAAAACCTATGTGCGAAGAGTATCGGCATGGAACACGTCATGTGTGTAGTTTCAAAAATTGAATAGTTTGAGACGGCGACAATTTAGAGTATTTTTAAGAGATTTAAACTCGGAACACGGTGAGATACCTTTATATGCAGAAGTGCGCTGGCTTAGCCGTGGAAAAACCTTAGATAGGTTTTTTCAACTGCGAGATGATATTTTCCTTTTTTTGGATATGCTGGGATACTCTGCACCCGAATTACGTAATGCAGATTGGCTGTGTGATTTGGGATTTTTTTCAGATATAGTACACCATTTGAACATTCTAAATATTCAGCTCCAAGGAAAAGATCTAGCAATTTTTCACTATTATAGTTCCATTCGGGACTTTAAAATAAAAATTGAATTGTGGAAAATAGAATTATCCGTGAAAAACGTAAGCCACTTTCCGAACTTAGAATCCCTGGTCACACAGGATACCAACTTTGATCGGTATCAAACTGAGTGTTTGACAAACTGACGAGTTTGCGAAAAGGTACCAGGACCTGTATGAACTAGAAAATGAGATCAATACAGTTATTTCACCATTTTTCACTTACAATTAGAGACAGATCTGAGCAATTTAAGAACAGATGAAATAATGCGGAAAAGATTTCTGACTAAAAAAAATATTCTTCTTTTTTATCAAAATCTGGATCAGAACAAGTATCCACATTTATACCGGTCAGTATCTAAATTATTAGCAATTTTCGGGTCAACATATTGCTGTGAACAATTATTCTCATCGATGAAAAAAACAAAATCATCATACCGGAATGGCATAACAGATTATAATTTAAAATGTTCCCTTGTTTTAAACACGAGTTCTCTCACACCACGAATTGAATATTTAGTACAGCAAAAACAGTTACCAGCAGCATGGCGCGCTAATACCTAAACCAGGGCTGCACAAGGAGCTGTTTTCGTGTATTGTTCAATGTATATCTAGAGACGCGGTAGCGTCTCGACGCCAAGTACATGAAAGAAAAGACACCTTGTATATGCCTGTCGCTGCAGTGTATCTTTACTCGACGCACAGCTATTCCAACCTAACCTGAAACTTATTTCATTAACATCTCATCACGCCTGCAATATTTTCTAAATTTAAAGGCATTTTTCTTATGTAAACCGCATATAAGCTTTCGAATAAGACCAATTTCAATAAAATCGGTCCACGCATGACAGAGATATCGTAATATCGTCTCATGAATCTGTCGAAAATAAGATTCTTCTTCTGATTCTCCAAGGAATTTTTCTTCAACCATAGTACATATATATATTTTCGTGGTCAACCAGAATATACGTATATACGCGTTACACATACACACACACCTTCAGCCAACATATGTTTCGTTCTTCGTTCGTCGACTCTCGGGATTATTCGGCGGGGATCGTCGTCCGTCATTGTACATACATATATATATACTATTTTGAATTTTTTAACCTACCAAGTGCTAAGTGTCTGTTTGAGATTCAGTAGTTCCGATCTCCGCCACACCCAACTCATCGCAGCACCTCCTGGACAGCGGATCGACAAGCCCGATCCAATCAGGTGTCAGCGACAGAACGCTCAGCCAATCGCATTTCCCCACGTCGCTCGATCCTCCAGACTTTGGAGAAGACGACTAACGGAAATCGATTGGCCATATTGCTCTTGCTCTTCTTGTTCACGCAGAGTACAAGTTCAGACGCGTCGGTTTCACTGAACGTTTAGCTCATTGTAACTCGTGAATTCTCGCAAAATTGCTCACCTTAGTGCTCAACCTCGTAATTTCTCACTGCTCAATTTAATATCTCGTGCTCAGACTCGTCGTGTATCGATTGTGGATCGTGGTCTGTTACGCGGCCACGTGCGCGTCGTTTTGCGATTCGTCTCAACGAGACACGAACTGTACATTCTCTGCACAACGTGCATCTGCTCAGGCTCACCCACTCAGCTTTTACGTTGTGACTCACTCCGCGAGTGTGAAATAAACTAATTGTACATTGCTCATTAATACTGTGCGTTCTTTACATAACCTAACCGGCATCTCACGCTCATCGCGATCTCTTTCGCGAACATTCTGGTCCTTCGAGCCGGATTATTGTGTGAAGTTCTGTGCAGTGCTCACCCAGAACAGTTCACCCTCATTGCTCAGTGCTCAACCCCAGTGCAACGCAAGCTCAGCAACGCGAGATGGAAGGAGACAACGATTCCTCCAAGACCAGCTCAGAGACCCGGTCCCGGTCGCCGTCACCTAACCCTCAAGGAGGGCAGGTCGCCCAGGTCAGTCTCCAGGTCCCCACAGAGCCACCGACTCAACACGCTGGCAGGACGAGATCCTCGTCCCCATCAACGGTACCGGCTCCGCTCATTATAAAGGCGAGATCGCAGGTCAGTCGGTTTGAGGCTTTACAAGCGTTGCGGAATGAAATTCCCACGGATCCAGTGTCGACGTCCCTCGGCGAGGTGCAGTCGCTGCTGGACAGCATAACCGAGCTGCACAAAGCGTTCTCCGAGCACGCTCACCTTGAGGAATTTTGGCCCGTCAAGTGCCTCTCGCACGAGTACTTCGCCTCAGATCTCCTGGGTCGTGAGACGACTCTCGTGGCTCAACTCAAAAGGGCACTCAAGCGTCTCATCTCTCACCATTCTAACTCAACTCAAACCAGCTCATCCGCTCACACCGACTCAACCTCTGAAGTGATGGCCAGCAGAGCTGCCAAGATTCCAGAGCTGGCCATTCCCAAATTTGGGGGAAAGTTTGTGGAATGGCCTGCCTTCAGCGAGCTGTTCACCTCGCTCATTATTAAAGACTCGAGGCTTGCAGAGATAGACCGCCTCTGCTATTTGAGGGCAAGTTTGACAGGCGAACCTTTCCGACGGGTCAACGCCTTCCCTCTTCGAGGCTCATCCTTCCAGGCTGCTTGGGACTACCTGGAAAAGCGCTTCTCAAATAAACGGCTGCTCATCAAAGAGCAACTTGACAAGTTGCTCAGTATACCAGCCATCTCAACGAGATCGGCGCCGGCGCTCATCAACCTAGCGGCCACCATCAACGAGGTGAACGAGACGTTGGTGGCTCTGGGTGCAGATAAAGAAATGCACAACTGCTTAATGGTGCACGTGCTCACCAACAGCCTTGACAAGGTGACGCGAGAGGCCTGGGAAACCTCTCTCGCCAACTCAACGGAGTGCCCCAGTTACAAGGACCTGCTAGCCTTTGTGGAGAATAAAGGTGGTGCCTTGGAGCAGATCGAGGCTCTTCCCAAGAAACCAGCTGCTCCTTCGTCCTCCACAGCACGCTCATCTCAGAGGAGAACGACTGCTCACCCTGCGACGCAGGCAAAATCTCAACCCCAGACGTCGTCCAAGGCCCAGTCGACGAAATATCCCTGCGACTGGTGCCACGCCGACCACTTCGTGGTCATGTGCCCTAAATTCAGGGAAACGCCAGTGACCGAGCGTCGCAACTTCATCGTCGCCCGATCACTGTGCAAAAATTGCTGTGGTCGACACAACACAGATATGTGCAAATCGGCTCACCGGTGCAAAACCTATGGGGCAAAGCACCACTCAATGCTGCACCCTCCTCAGCCATCAACTACTCAAGGCTCAGCTCAACCTCAGCCCAGGTCAACGACCGAGCCTAGCCCTGCTCAACAAGCCCCTCCAACGGAAGGGAAGAAGTCAGAAGATGACACTGACTTCTGAAGCGTCGGTGCAGTCGTCAACTCATTCTCACCCAACTCACCAAGCTCAAGCACAACAGGTCAAACTCAAACGTCTCTGTCTCACCCAGCCACTGGTTGCCATGCAACCTCGCTCACGCTCACCCTATTAGCAACAGCTAACGCACAGCTCATCTCACCTGTGGCCTCGCTGCCAGTCAGGCTACTCATCGACTCAGGTTCAGAGCTCACCTTCATCAAGGAGGAGCTCATCACTCAACTTAACCTTCAAAGAACCCACTCATCCATCTCAATTATTGGCATTGGAGGCAACAAAACTACTCACACTCGAGGCGTCGTGTCAATCACTCTACGATCAAGCTACGACTCCTCCACGGTCTCCACTCAAGCTCATGTTCTGCGAACTCTCACATCCAGTCTACCATCCGTTGAAGCACCACGTCAAGATTGGCCACATCTCACCAGGTTAAGGTTAGCTGATCCAGATTTTCTAAAACCTAGGCCTATTGACATAATTATTGGTGCAGACTCATATGGGAAAATTATAAAACCTAACCTCATAAAGGGTGACCCTTCAATGCCAATTGCCCAGTGCTCAATCTTTGGGTGGCTCGTTCTTGGGCCAATTAACACACCTCAGTCTCAATTCAGCTCGTCGCACACAGCTGCAGTCATGCAGCACAGCGACAAAACAATACAAGATCTATTGGCTAAAGTCTGGATTCAAGAAGAGCTCCCGACAGATACGCCCTCAAAGCTCACCCCTGAAGAACAAGAATGTGAGGATCACTTTCGGGCAACACACACTCGAGATTCTACAGGAAGGTATATCGTACGCATCCCTCTCAAGTCATCTCGAAGTCTGTTGGGCAATTCCTACCAGACAGCCCATGCCTGTCTGAAGCGAACACTCAACAAGCTCAACAAAGATTCTGAATATCGCAATCTCTACCAAGGGTTCATGAAGGAATATGAGGCACTCCATCATATGGTAAGAGCTCCCTCACTCTCACCTAATACTCACTCTGTTTTCTATCTTCCACATCATGGAGTACTCAAGCTCGACAGTCAGACCACGAAGTTGAGGGTCGTCTTCAATGGCTCAAGCCCGACCACAACGGGGCACTCGATCAACGATCTTATGCACACTGGTGCGAACCTTCTACTCAACATCACGGATGTGCTGCTGTGGATTCGCCAGCACAAGTACATTTTCGCCACAGACGTGACAGTGTACAGACAAATCAAGGTTTACGAAGACGACCAGGACCTCCAGAGGATACTGTGGATTGACGAGGATTCAAAGGAGGTGCCCTACAAACTCACTACGGTCACTTATGGAACCAAGGCTGCGCCGTTTCTCGCTGTCAGAGTACTACTGCAGTTGGTCGAAGACGAAGGACATCGTTTTCCCCTGGCAGTACCGTCAATCACTCATGCCAGATACGTCGACGACATATTCGGCGGCGCCGATACAGGTGAGACACTCATTACAATTGCTCAACAATTAAATGACCTGTGCAAGGCGGGAGGTTTTCCACTTGCCAAGTGGCAATCAACCTACCCTCCATTGCTTGAATCAATTTCTCATGACGTGCGAGCTAGCAACTCGTACATAGCACTTGACGACTGCAATACCAAAATCCTCGGATTACAATGGAACGCTCTCACTGACAACTTCTCATTCTCGACAAAACCTCTAAGCGACTCAAGGCTCACTAAACGTCTCATTCTCTCTGAAGTAGCAAAGATATTTGATCCACTCGGCTTCTTAGCTCCAGTCATCATTCGGGCAAAGGCACTTTTGCAGGAATTGTGGCTGCACAAACTGAACTGGGACGACCCACTGCCTTCCCAAGTCACTGCTCACTGGCTCAGCATCAGAGAAGATCTAACAAGTCTGGCCAGACTCTCAATACCAAGGTGGTTCAACACCTTCTCCTACTCGACAGTGGAATTACATGGATTCTCTGATGCCTCTCAACTCGCCATGGCAGCGGTAATTTACATTATCGTGTCCACACCGTCCACAGCTCACAAAGTGTCGACACTAGTGTGCTCCAAAACCAAGGTAGCACCACTCAAGAAACTCACAATCCCAAGGCTCGAACTCACTGCAGCTTTAATGCTGGCAAAGCTCACGAAGTATGTTCAAGCTACTCTTCAACTCAACATCTCTACAACTCATCTGTGGACGGACTCTCAAATCTCACTCTCATGGATCAAATCACATGCTTCACGCTGGAAGGATTACGTTCGGAATCGTGTCTCCCAAATTCAAGAGCTCTCTCCACACGCACATTGGAGACACGTTCCTGGAAAGGCGAATCCAGCTGACTGTGCCTCTCGAGGCCTAACAACACATCAGCTTGAACACCATGAGCTTTGGTGGACGGGACCATCTTGGCTCACTCAACCCAGTGACTCATGGCCCTCTCAACCTACATTGAAGGACAGTCCAAGCATGCAGGAAGCTCGTCCTGGAATCTCAAATCTGCTTAACATTCGAAAACTCGAATATCACTGGGACCTCATTTACAAATACTCATCTCTCAACAAACTCTTTCGTATCACTTCAGTTTGTTTCAGAATTCTGTCACATTTAAGGAGGTCAACGATTTCCTTACCACTCATCGTTCAGTCGCCCGAGGATCTGGAGAGGGCCAGGATCTTCTGGATTAAAGCGACGCAGTCCCTTTACTTCGCACACGAAATAAGGACGCTCAGCTCTAGCGCGACGCTGCCATCTTCTCACACCTTCAATAGGCTCACGGCCTTTATCGACCAAGAAGGAGTGATCCTTGTCGGGGGCCGACTCAACAACGCTCACATTGCATATGGAAGTAAGCATCCTGCAATTTTGCCTCGTCACTCACGTCTGTCCGATCTGATTATAGATCAAGCTTACCGAGAAACTCTCCATGGAGGGACTCAGCTCACGCTCGCTCAAATCAGACAGACCTACTGGATCATCGGTGGTCGAGCTCCAGTGAAATCTCACATTCTACGGTGTGTTGTGTGTGCTCGGCAAAGGGGGATCCGTGCCCATCAACTGATGGGCCAACTACCTCTTTCACGAGTCACACCCACACGCCCATTCACCAACACTGGACTGGACTATGCTGGTCCTGTCACCTTAAGGACGTGGAAAGGGCGAGGCGCCAAGACTCACAAGGGATGGATCTGTGTGTTCGTCTGTTTCACTACCTCAGCTGTTCATCTCGAGCTAGTCACCGACTACTCCACAGATGGTTTCATAGCAACGTACAGGCGTTTCATCTCACGGAGAGGAATCCCTCACTCACTCTACTCAGATTGTGGCACCAACTTCATCGGAGCCGATGCCACGCTCAAGAGGATGTTCACTCAGGGCTCTCAAGATCACCAAACTCTCGCTCAGCTGTTGGTCAACGACAACACTCGCTGGTGTTTCAACCCTCCAGCCGCACCACACATGGGAGGCAAATGGGAGGCTGTGGTGAAGTCGACGAAACATCATCTTCGGCGAACAGTGAGTGAAACAGCACTCACCTACGAAGAGTTCAGTACACTTCTCACGCAGATTGAGGCCCTGTTGAATTCACGACCTCTCGAGCCCCTCAGCGACGATCCTGATGACGTCGCAACGCTCACTCCTGCTCACTTCCTCATTGGCCACCCGCTCTCAGCTCTACCGGAACCCTCTGTGGAGCACACATCCATCTCACCATCAGCGCGGTGGCAACTCATCCAACAGAAGACTCAACAATTCTGGACTCAATGGTCATCTCATTATCTGCAACGTCAGCTCTCAATCTCGAAGTGGCATCATCCATCCAACGCCATCAAGGTCGGCTCTCTGGTGCTCATCACCGATGAGCGGTTTCCCCCCAGCAAGTGGCCACTTGCTCGGGTTCTCACCCTTCACTCAGGGAAGGATGGACTGACCAGGGTGGTGACGCTCAAGACCGCCACTACCATCTTAACCAGGCCAATCGCAAAATTGGCTGTTTTGAATGTTACAGACTCATCATCAACATCTTCTTCCAGCTGTTGAGGCCGGGAGCATGTTTGAGATTCAGTAGTTCCGATCTCCGCCACACCCAACTCATCGCAGCACCTCCTGGACAGCGGATCGACAAGCCCGATCCACAATCGATCGACCAATCAGGTGTCAGCGACAGAACGCTCAGCCAATCGCATTTCCCCACGTCGCTCGATCCTCCAGACTTTGGAGAAGACGACTAACGGAAATCGATTGACCATATTGCTCTTGCTCTTCTTGTTCACGCAGAGTACAAGTTCAGACGCGTCGGTTTCACTGAACGTTTAGCTCATTGTAACTCGTGAATTCTCGCAAAATTGCTCACCTTAGTGCTCAACCTCGTAATTTCTCACCGCTCAATTTAATATCTCGTGCTCAGATTCGTCGTGTATCGATTGTGGATCGTGGTCTGTTACGCGGCCACGTGCGCGTCGTTTTGCGATTCGTCTCAACGAGACAAGAACTGTACACTAGGCGGCAAAATCGGCTTCCCTCCGGAAATTTGGCAACGTTGCATGTCGGGTCCCCCTGTGTCGAAGAACCACTGAGTTATGCCTAGTGACAATGGTGACAATTTTACAAATTATTATTTAGTATGCTAAAATGAATTTTGCTTGATAAAACATTACACGTAAGAGGATGATGGGCTCGATTCCTCATCTATTTGGCAAAGAAGTATCATATATCTTAGGTAGAAAGTTTTTAGACTGCCAGGCCGAAGTCTAGGTAGACGCACGAAATCCCTATATCGGTGTTCCAGCACGGGAAGGCAAGGGAAGGCGTTTTGGCCGCCGCGACCCCAAGGTAGCCGCCGCCCGCATAAGTCCCTCTCACTTGCACATAAAGCCCTGTCCTTGTTTAGCACCATCCCTGTCTACCGCATGCTCTCCGTCACTCCCGTGCAGCGAATTGCCGCTAAGAGGCTAGTTATTTCTTACGAAGAAGCCATATCGATGGTCCTCACTATCACATTCCCATTATTTCAATTCACCAATAAACATACTAAATTATTATTAGTTTTATTCCAACACCAATAAATTGTGCGTTAAAAATATTGGATCTCCTCATTCATTTTCGCTGAATTATTACCATTAGCATTTAAATTTCCTGCAACAAGACTTTCTGCCATATGCTCTCACCTGCTTTGGGTACATTATGTAGTCTCTACACTCACTATAGCAAAAGGCCACTCTATTTCTATAAATAATTAATAAGTTCTACGTTAAGTTGTATATAATTATTAAAATGTGGCTTTATATATATATATATATTTACAGATAATCATCAAAGCAGAAGATGATGCAGTGTGATCTACGTTGGACTATGTACGCACAAATTTTCACGTAGGGTTTTGCATACGCAATTATTCATTCAATGTGAGCACGTGTGATAATATATTATATATTTACAGATAATCATCAAAGCAGAAGATGATGCAGTGTGATCTACGTTGGACTATGTACGCACAAATTTTCATGTAGGGTTTTGCATACGCAATTATTCATTCAATGTGAGCACGTGTGATAATTTATATAAATAATTAGTAAATTTGTCCTATTTTTCAGTTAACGATGCAGATGAAGAGAATTATTCTAACAGCTGAAAGAGAAAGTAACTCTGCTGCATGAGCAAATGAAATAACCACATTTTTATGTATGAAAATAAAGAATTTATTTTTTTATATGTTATTGGCCGCCGCCACGTCCACGGCCCCGCCCCCATCCACGACCCCGGCTCTGGCCACGTCCCCGGCCCCGGCCACGGCCGCAAGCTGCTTCGCGCACTATGTACTGCACACAAAGTACTATACATTCATATAATACATATAGATCGGCAATGCAGTGCACATGTTTTTTGGGGGAAGGTGTTAATCTTACGTAGAATTTATCCTTAATCAAAAAATAATAAAAGTACACTCGCTGAGCTGCTTTGCGCTATTCCGAGTATTCCGAGTAAGCTTTACTGGCTACAAACTAGCTTTATCTTCTAACATCACTCGATAGGCTGCAGTGCGCCGTAAACGCGTGGACGTGTAACGAAGATAGATCAGAATTTATAATTTATTGGGATTTCCTTACTTTATCCTTACTTTTAGTACCCGTGACAGGGAAAAATTTGTAAAAAAGAAGAAGCTGAAATTCTGAATCCCAAAAAAAAACTTCAAAAAAGTAAAAAAATATGACGCCAAGAACATGAATTATCTTTGCAAAAAGAAGTGAGATCCCCATAAAAAACTTTAAAAAAGTAAAAAAATTACGCCAAGTACATGAATTAGCTTTGTAAAAAGAAGTGAGATCCCCAAAAAAAACTTTAAAAAAGTAAAAAAATTACGCCAAGTACATGAATTAGCTTTGTAAAAAGAAGTGAGATCCCCAAAAAAAACTTTAAAAAAGTAAAAAAATTACGCAAAGTACATGAATTAGCTTTGTAAAAAGAAGTGAGATCCCCCAAAAAAAACTTTAAAAAAGTAAAAAATACGCCAAGTACATGAAAATGTCGAGGACAAAAAAAGTATTATCAAAAATCACAAAAAAAAAGAAAATAGTATACATGAAAAAGTCGAGGACAAAAAAAGTATTATCAAAAATCACAAAAAAAAAGAAAATAGTATACATGAAAAAGTCGAGGAAAAAAAGAGTATTATCAACAAATAAATATAAAAAAAAGACAATGAAACATGAAAAAGTCAAGGACGAATAAAGTATAATTAACAAAAAAATATAACCACATAAATAAAAAATAAAAAATATGATTACAATATAAAAAAAGATGTGAAATCAAAATGAGCTGCAAGTACATCACAAAAAAAAAGAAAATAATATAATCACACAAAAACAGAAAATAATATATTCACATAAAAAAGAAAATAATATATTCACATAAAAAAGAAAATGTTATAATTACAATATAAAAAAGGATGTGAAATCAAAATGAGCTGCAAGTACATAAGGGTACTTTCCCACTGCGCTTAAGATGACACAACCGCAAATACACAGCTAAAATGCTGTGTTATTCCAGTACTCATATCGCGGACATTTTAATTAACCCATCAAAAAGAATCCCATTTAAAAACATTGTCGTAAATTATTATTAGCTTTACAAAATTAATGATATACAAAAATTGCGCCAATTATCACAATGGCTATTTATACAAAGAAAAAATCACAATGGTACAATGAAAAAATGTATTAAATAATATTAAGCAGATATATTTTTATACAAATAAATATTTTAATACGAATAAATATTTTATTCAAAATACTTGAATTACCGTCGTAAATTATTAGCTTTACAAAATTAATGATATACAAAAATTGCGCCAATTATCACAATGGCTATTTATACAAAGTAAAAATCACAATGGTACAATGAAAAAATGTATTAAATAATATTAAGCAGATATATTTTTATACAAATAAATATTTTAATACGAATAAATATTTTATTTACTCTTTCGGAAGGTTGATACTCCGTCGCATACGCAAAGGACGCAATATCATGCGCCCGAAAGACATAGCGAAACAAAGTATGAACGCCTCGTCTGTCTCGTACCGTTCCTCGTTCATTTTCGATCCCTCTGACGTGCTCTCGCCTTCGCAGGGTAGGAGTAACCAGAAGTAGTGGGTATCTTGGCGGGGGAAGCGTTCTTGGTGGGGGAAGCGTTCTTGGCGGGGGAAGCGTTCTTGGCGGGGGAAGTGTTCTTGGCGGGGGAAGCGTTTCATACATCGCACTGCACACAAGCATATCCCTACACCTGTCCGTGTGCTCGGCAGCCCAACAGGCAGCTCACACGGACAGAAGTACATATATGCTTGTGTCCAGTGCGGTGGGAAGAAAGTGGGGGACGCCGGTAGGGCATAGTGGGAGACAACGGTAAGTCATAGTGGGGGGTAAGCGTTTGATTCCGCGTCCCACGATTCTGGCATCACTGATGTTATGCATGCGTCTACACTACTCCGGCAACAATCTAGCAGTTCACGTTTAGCAGTCGAAATAAGCGGATCATCTAGCAACGAGGAATTGGTTCTCCTAGCCTTACTTTTACACGAAGAGGATGCCGCAGCAAAAACAGCGCAAAAGCGAGATAGAATGTGGGTACATCTAATATTAAAAAAGAGAAAAATCGAAGGAGAGTATTGGACTCTATTCAAAGATTTACTAAAATACGACGATAAGTTTTATTCAATACTGTAGAGTGTTGCAATGCAAATTTTTTGAATTGCTAAAATAGATTCAACTCACTATCACTGTATTTAGAATGGTCCGTTGCATACAACGGCACACATAACTTAACATGCTCTATCAATTTTTCGGAATTCATTCTCTGCTGCATGCAGTCTCTGCCGATTACTGATTCACACTGGCAGACCAGCGACGGCACGTCTCGATACGGACCGTCACGAACCGACAAAACATTCTTCGCAATGTTGGCCGGCGTCGGTCCATTGCAGACCCACGCCGAATGTTCACTAGGGTGGACCTTATTTTTCGACCATCAGATTTTTTTGGTCCCACCCACCAGAAGTGTGACACTTGTTGGAAAAAAAATTTTTCCGCCACGAATTTGAAAATTTTGAACTTGTTAAATCTTTACATAAATATACATTATGATATATCGTTGAATTTGTATTTTTTGCTGTTTAAGAATACATACTCAGCATATACGATTGTTAACAAAAAAAACGTCTGTGACCTTGAAAATTCGAAAGAGTGACCGTGAAAAAAAATTCTTTCCATTATATTCGCCTCTTTACATACTACATCTTTTGTCTAAAAAGTTTTTTCATATACCCATAAATTATGGAGATATTAAACATTTTTTACTTTCATTATAAAGGCTCCATTATACAGAAGAAAAGCAGTTCTAACACTGAAAATAAGTTATTATAGCTATTATGATAATTATGAATAGAAATGTCATCAAAGTATTGCGTCCCAGATCTGATCGTGGACTCGTCAGTAGGGCCCAGCCGAAGTTGTCTCAATTCCCGATACAACGTCTTAATACGCTCACCTTGAATTTAAGCTATCATGTAAATTTCTAAATTATGTATACCCTAAGCGTTTCGTCCCAGACCTGATCGTGGACGTTCGATAAGACCGAGCAGATGTTGCCCTATACGCGACTGTGTTAAAAACCACAGTCTTAAATGCGTTTCAAAAATTCAAATAGCCATGGAGGTATTTATTAGGGGTTCCTTTATATTAAAAATGCTTTAAAAATCCTTTGATAAATTCTCTTTTGTGATGCCAGGATACTGCTTTCTATATTCCATCACATTCTGCAGTATAAATTGTTTCTCCTCTTCATTTTTTGATAATATTTTGTTATATTCTGCTATAAGTTTCACGCCACGCTCAGCGGTGTCATTTACCACTTTTAATCCGTTCACGATATTTCGCCCAATTTCGAAAGCCTCATCATCATCCCATGTAGAAGGGTTTTTTAAAAAAAAAAATGTGGTAGGTATTGAAAACCTTTCAAAGAATCTTTTGGAATTAGGAGAAATAAAGTGTTCAATTTTGATGTTGACCAATTGTTCTACATCCTTTGGAAGGATTTTATATTTTTTAAGGCATTCGTTGTCGTCACTGCCTACACTGGCATTTATTGCCTCTATCATTTTTATTTTAGTGTCATTCACAATGGCACCATCGAAAAATGATAATGCGGCAGTTTCTGGTGCCAAATACCAGAAATATATGACCATTTTGTTTATTGCAGTGCGGCTTATTGTATCGTCAATTTGACGATAAGCGGATAAATTGTTTGCAAATTCCAAATCTTGTTGTGGGGCTTCTGTTGCGACTGGAGCTTGTACGCACGCTTTTAAATATAAATTGGCAAGGAAAATACAAATGTCGCGAATTCCAGTGGCCTTTTCGCTAGTCAAGATAAATTCTTTTCAAAATAAATATATTTTTATACAATATATCGCCTTGGCCATCCATCGAGTGTGATGAAAAGCTCCTGGAACTCGAAATGTATAATTTTTTCTAGTAGTTCCGCGTAAGAATAGAACTGTAAGCTCCAAGAATTCTCTATAATCTTCTCGTGGTTGTTTGATGTTTTCCAAGGTTTGCATTGCAAACTCCAGCCCTTAAGTAATATTTACAAGTGTAGTTAAGTGGACGTACTCGTCTTCAATTCCTGCCAGAAAAATCGATTTATTGATCTGGGACCAAGCATGTTGAAATTGTTTAAAAATTGTAATATTTGAACCCGATGATTTCTCTAACTTTACATAAAAAACACTCCGTAAAATAATTTCATATATGTGATGCCGGCAAGGAAAATATATAAAATCTCTTTCAAATTTTTGTTCGAGAAGGATACATGCGCCTTGGAAACGTCCCATGTTCGATGACGTTGTGTCACAGCAAAATGCTTGCACTTTGCCACCTAAATCCTATTTCTGCTCTAAATCGTATACCGCAGAAGCTTGTTTGTCTCCAGTACCCGATAGAATTGCAGTTATTTTATTTATTCAGTTTACGGGTTAAGCCCATTGAGAACAAAGCATATGCATTCAAAGTCTGTATAGACAGGACAACAATGAGTATGCAAACGAGCAATGAGGAAGCAGTAATAATAGTTTCGGAGTTACAAAGAGTACGTCGTGTAGGTGTAGATAACCTTAGTTAGCTAATGCCACTGGAAACCAGGGCTCTCTGAATGTTAGTCTTGAAGCAAAAGAGGGAATCAGCAAAGAAATCAATGTCGCCATGGTGCCTATTGGCGATACCGCATATTCTATGAAGGGGATCAGCGTGCCCAACCCAGGAGGAGTAGTCTGGAGAATTGTACAGGCGTGCTTGCCTAGTAGCGCGCACGGGCACATTGAAGTTAACTAGTGCCACGACACCAGGGTTGTTAACCATCCCATTCAAAATCTTGTATAAAAAGGATAGGTCCGTGACTATCCTCCTGTGCTCCAGAGACCGGATACCCATTCTACCCATGATAGGAGCATATTCGTGATCAAAACGAGCAAGAGGCTGGCCAGTCTTATATGCTAAAAAACGCAAGAATCTATGCTGAACCCTCTCAAGCTGAACTTTATATTTGTCCCAGCGCGGTGCCCAGATAACTGACGCGTATTCCAGATGAGGCAGCACAAGGGTGTTGTACAAGTAACGCAGCGTGGTGGGGTTCGCGAAATCAGCGCAGCTGAATCCCAGCGATTTCATAGGGAAGAAGCAAATGATTTTTACATCGGGACAGCCTCAGAACGTGACACTTGCTAATATTTAGCTCCATGTGGTTCAACAAACACCACTCAAAGATCCAGGTCCGACTGAAGACTTGAGGAGTCTGAGAGGCCCGAAATACATTTATAAATTTTAAGGTTGTCGGCGAACAGCAGAAATTCACTATTTAGAAGGACCTGGCGAATATCATCGATAAATAGTAAAAATAGTAATGGTCCCAGATGAGATCCCTGTGGAACTCCTGATGTTGCAAAAATCTTCCGAGAAAGAACGTCCCCAACTCTGACACGTTGGACACGCCCAGATAAATATGAAAAAAGCCATCGTAACAGACGACCTCTAAACCCAATACCGGAGAGTTTATCGATAAGTAGAAAGTGGTCCACCCTGTCAAAGGCCTTCTTGAAGTCGGTGTAGATGACATCCACCTGCAACTTCCTATCCAGTCCCCTGGACACGAAGTTACAGAATACAGCCAGGTTGGTGACGGTAGACTTGACCGATAAAAAACCGTGCTGCTCGAAGGACAAGACGTTCCTAGTCAAAACACTAAGCTTTTTGGTGACAATAGCTTTGAATAGCTTGCCCATAACATTGAGCATCGATATAGGCCTGTAATTCGAGATGTCGGACCTCGCGCCGGCCTTATAGATCGGAGTGATAATGCTTGATTTCCAGGCTGAAGGGAAGTGTCCATCAGTCAGAGATCGGTTGAGGATTAGCCAAAGCGGTCGAGCTAAAATAAATATACATTCCTTTAGGAAGATGGGGGGGGATTCCGTCATCGCCGGGACCTTTGTGAATGCTTAAGTTTTCAATTTCATCGAAAACTTCGCCAATACTGATATTCAGGCCAGATAGGTCAAGCGGTGAGTTTATGCTTTCGGGTGCAGTGTGCCTAGGACAGGTTGTCGAGTAAACCGACTCGAAATATTTCGCAAACAGATCAGCAATCTCAGAATTCACAGAGGCTGTCATGCTGTCTAGGTACATAGATCCAGGAAGACCATGGGCAGAGCGTTTAGAATTAATAAATTTCCAAAAAAACTTTAATCTTTCGTTGAATAGAGGCTTCCGTGGATGCAACATAACCCGGATAGCACGATCTGGAGAGAGATTTACATTTAGATCTAAGGCGGCTAAAGGTTAAATAATCGGGCGAGTCGTTACTATTCTTATAGGCGAAGTGCGCTGTCTTCTTAGCCTTGATAAGCGCAGTTAACTCCTTGGTGAACCAAATCGGGTACTTAGAGATGTAAGCTTTAGTTACTGGTACAAAGGCTTGAATCGCATGGAAGACGTGGTCGTAGAGAAAGGAGACAGACTGCTCTGTTGACATGTCTTTTAGGTTACCGTCCCAGTCAACCGCATTTAGGTACTCTACAATTTGTGGGTAGTCCCCATTTGAAAAGTTGAATCTACTGAGTACGGAACGACAGGCAGCACAAGTAGCACTGAGCTGGAGATTCACGAGCAAGACAGGATGATAGGGATCAACTGATAGGAGGTGCTCAGTAGCCAATACCAGAGAGGCTTCATTAAAATTTGAGAAAATAAGATCCAGCAACAGTCCGCGAGAATTTGGGCACGAGTTAATTTGCCGAAGACTGTGTAAGTGACAGGACTCCTTGATAAGACCATGATTCGACAGTTCATCGCCAAAAGTGGTCCGCGGAGGATCGGTAGACGTAGCTGTCGGAGATAGACTGCCCCAAATGCAGCTAGGAAGGTTATAGTCACCGAATAGTAATGTATTGGCAAATGGAAATTGCCTGGAAACCTCGTCGACACTGGCACAGTACTTGGAATATTTCAATGGTTTGGACGCCAGGGGAATATAAACAGCTCCCAGTATAAGAGAGTGAGGCAATGCACTGTTTCTGACAAAGACCTGTTCGACAAGATCGCCAGAAATATAAACACGCGAGCACTGTAAGGAGTGCTCGCCTCCTCTAGAACAGTCGCTGGTTCTCTGGTTCCTGTCAAAACGGAAAATTGAATAATTGGTTAGGCCAAGTTCTTCAGACATAATATCACTGTTCAACCACGTCTCTACTAGAATTATTACATCGAATTGGGTGCTGAAGAGCGTAAACAAACACGTCCGCACTCGACAAAGGTTGACAGCTTGTTATTAATACAGGTAAACGATCAATTTTCTCATTCTCCCTATTAAAGTTGACAACAGCTTTCCGTCCCAATGTAGTGTAATAGCCCCAAGCTCACAGTCTTTGAACGCTACACGATATTTATCTGCAAGTGGTGCTCGAAGATCCGAGCGATGACGCCGTACAGAAGTTGCCTAGGTCAGCGCTGCAAAAGGAGCTGTTTTCGGCGCCTAGCGGCGAGCAACCCACCTTTCCTGTTCCTAAGGTTAGAATCGGTGAGGAGAACTGCAGTAGTGTATGTGTGTGTTCGTAGGCTCGTAACATAGGGATATATGACTGGGTTCCTTGTAGGGGCTCCAGTGCAGAACAGGTCCCGTAATAAAATTCGAGGGGGTCATGAAATTTCCAAAACATTTGCTACTGCCGGCATTTGGTATGACTTGAAGGTTCAATTTTACTGATAATGACACATTTATTGCTAATATTACTTATCTTTTCATCCGACACATAATATATTTAGAAAGTTAATACTATACAAATAAATAACTCGGACTCAAAGAAAACCAAATTTTAATTAAGGATATATATCATTTACAAGTCAGAAAGTTATATATAAATAAATATATACATATGTACACGCATCTGGTGCTCATCATTACATTTAGCGATATTTAAAAGAAGAATATTACATAACTAATAAATATGTACACGTAACAATGTACGGGGAATTAACGAAAATGTATGGTCCACTAATAACAATATATACATATGTACACGCATCTGGTGCTCATCATTACATTTAGCGATATTTAGAAGAAGAAAATTACATAACTAATAAATATGTACACGTAACAATGTACAGGGAATTAACGAAAATGTATGGTCCACTAATAACAATATATACATATGTACACGCATCTGGTGCTCATCATTACATTTAGCGATATTTACAAGAAGAAAATTACATAACTAATAAATTTGTACACGTAACAATGTACGGGGAAGTAACGAAAATGTATGGTCCACTAATAACAATATATACATATGTATAGAACGTGCTCATGATTGCACATAGTAATAGTCTTATATACACTGAACAATACACGAAAACAGCTCCTTGTGCAGCCCTGGTTTAGGTATTAGCGCGCCATGCTGCTGGTAACTGTTTTTGCTGTACTAAATATTCAATTCGTGGTGTGAGAGGACTCGTGTTTAAAAGAAGGGAACATTTTAAATTATAATCTGTTATGCCATTCCGGTATGATGATTTTGTTTTTTTCATCGATGAGAATAATTGTTCACAGCAATATGTTGACCCGAAAATTGCTAATAATTTAGATACTGACCGGTATAAATGTGGATACTTGTTCTGATCCAGATTTTGATAAAAATGAAGAATATTTTTTTTAGTCAGAAATCTTTTCCGCATTATTTCATCTGTTCTTAAATTGCTCAGATCTGTCTCTAATTGTAAGTGAGGTGATACTGTTCCTAAATTGATTAAAAATGGTGAAATAACTGTATTGATCTCATTTTCTAGTTCATACAGGTCCTGGTACCTTTTCGCAAACTCGTCAGTTTGTCAAACACTCAGTTTGATACCGATCAAAGTTGGTATCCTGTGTGACCAGGGATTCTAAGTTCGGAAAGTGGCTTACGTTTTTCACGGATAATTCTATTTTCCACAATTCAATTTTTATTTTAAAGTCCCGAATGGAACTATAATAGTGAAAAATTGCTAGATCTTTTCCTTGGAGCTGAATATTTAGAATGTTCAAATGGTGTACTATATCTGAAAAAAATCCCAAATCACACAGCCAATCTGCATTACGTAATTCGGGTGCAGAGTATCCCAGCATATCCAAAAAAAGGAAAATATCATCTCGCAGTTGAAAAAACCTATCTAAGGTTTTTCCACGGCTAAGCCAGCGCACTTCTGCATATAAAGGTATCTCACCGTGTTCCGAGTTTAAATCTCTTAAAAATACTCTAAATTGTCGCCGTCTCAAACTATTCAATTTTTGAAACTACACACATGACGTGTTCCATGCCGATACTCTTCGCACATAGGTTTTGTTGGTGGATTGTGCAGTGCATTATGCTAATTTCTTGAGGAATTGCTAGAGTTTTCGATTTTTGTTGGAGGCGACCAACAAAACCTGTGTATTTTCCGCTCATGGCAGGAGCACCATCGGTGGTGACGGACACCAATTTGGTCCAATCTAAATTCATATTGTTCACCGCCTCCTCCACACACGACAATATATCTTCCCCTGTCGTGGTTTCTTTTAGTGAACAAAAATCTAGCAGTTCCTTACTCACTGTTAAATTTTCATTAACTCCTCGTATAAAAATGGACATTTGCGCGGTGCCGGAAATGTCCGTGGATTCGTCCAGGGCTAAACTATAAACTACAAATGTTTTTGCTAACTCCCGTAATTGGTGCCTTAAATCTGCAGCCATCTCTTTTATACGCCGCATTATGGTCATTCGCGAGAGATTAATTGCTTTGAATTTTTTGCGCTCCTCCGGATTTTCATTGGCTGTCGCCAATAAACAGCTCCTTACGAATTCACCATCCGTAAAGGGGCGGGATGCTCTCGCTATCTCCAGCGCGATTTGATAAGATGATTTAATTGCATCTACACTCGTAATGGGAGTATTTTCCTACGATCAAAACAATGAATTACTACAATGCATCTTAAAACAATGATTGATCATCGGAAAAAAATTGGCAAAGCAAAGTAGGATTAAATTAACTATCAAAAGTTGAGTTTCGAATATTAGTTTCTGCATTGAAAGTAAAGAAATTGTATTGCTCATATTGGAAGAAAGGATTCCATTAGTTTTAAAATTATTATAAACACTTACTTTGTCTGAGATGTCTTCCTCCTCCTCCTCCTTCTGTAGCGCTCATTCCTTTAAAAGTTCAATTTGTCTAATACGTTCTTCACGCGTGAACTGTTTGTAGCCAGTTGCATGCTGTTGAATGTAGTGCCGCTTTAGATTGAACTGATTGGCATGTTTAAATATTGTGTAATACACCAGACATTTCGCACCTCCGCCGTGCTCTATGACGAGGAAGTCTTCCTCCCACGACGTCTTAAAACCGACCAGTGCACTTGCACCCTTCCTTTTCGATGTTGACGCCATCGTGCTCTATATTTTGCAGACTTATGTATATTTCGTAAACTGATATTTCGGTATATAGTGGAATGTAGATACTTACCGATTGATAGGTTACTGCAGGAAATTTCGTCTGTGTCGAAACGCAATTCATAAAAAAAAACATAGGTGAAACGATACCAGCCCGATGTCTATTTATTGATTTTCATTTCGCTTATGTTTTTTTTTTATTACGCACCAGATGCGTGTACATATGTATATATTGTTATTAGTGGAGCATACATTTTCGTTAATTCCCCGTACATTGTTACGTGTACATATTTATTAGTTATGTAATTTTCTTCTTCTAAATATCGCTAAATGTAATGTTGAGCACCAGATGCGTGTACATATGTATATATTGTTATTAGTGGACCATACATTTTCGTTAATTCCCCGTACATTGTTACGTGTACATATTTATTAGTTATGTAATATTCTTCTTGTAAATATCGCTAAATATAATGATGAGCACCAGATGCGTGTACATATGTATATATTTATTTATATATAACTTTCTGACTTGTAAATGATATATATCCTTAATTAAAATTTGGTTTTTTTTGAGTCCGAGTTATTTATTTGTATAGTATTAACTTTCTAAATATATTATGTGTCGGATGAAAAGATAAGTAATATTAGCAATAAATGTGTCATTATCAGTAAAATTGAACCTTCAAGTCATACCAAATGCCGGCAGTAGGAAATGTTTTGGAAATTTCATGACCCCCCCGAATTTTATTACGGGACCTGTTCTGCACTGGAGCCCCTACAAGGAACCCAGTCATATATCCCTATGCTACGAGCCTACGAACACGCACATACACTACTGCAGTTCTCCTCACCGATTCTAACCTTAGCAACAGGAAAGGTGGGTTGCTCGCCGCTAGGCGCCGAAAACAGCTCCTTGTGCAGCACTGGCCTAGGTCATGACCAAGAGCTTAAGCTGTTACTGTTATTATAGGAACAGCATCACGATCGCTGACTTTGCACTTGTCAAGGGTTGCAACAAGTTTTGGCGTAATTATATCTCGCGAAAGTTTCAAATTTATTTAGCAATCTAAGAATTTTTATTGTGTTCGGTACTCTTATTCCAGTCTGCTTGACATTTCGGTGCTGTACCTTTCACATAATACGTACACATATGAAACACACGTTGTTGAATGGAATACACGTCGAAACGATTTCGAATAATTACAACAGTTTTGTATTCATTTAACCCTGTCCCTGCTCACTAAAATAAGAAGAGTGTGGTAAAAAGTGCCTACTCCTTTTATGATTAGTATTGCTTGTGTCAAAGTAGTCCGATTTTCATGACATTTGGTATGATTTGAATCGGGAGAACGCCCGGAATCCATTGGCGTCACTTCCCTCTCGATACGACGAAAAAAATAATTTCTTAATACGCTGTAATGGATATGTCACCCCTTGACTGCGAGGCGGCGACCTCAATTCGCTATGTTCGACCCAGGATTCATACCTTTTTCCGAAAAAAGTCATAAAATTCGATGGGCACTGCGGGGTGTTGTCCCTGCCCACGGGGTGACGTGGGCAAATTACCCTGTTTCTGTTTCAGAAATAAAATAATTCTTTATTCTTCATCGTATGGATATGTAAGTGTCGCCGATGGATTCCTTGTGGTTTTCCGATGAAAATCATGCCAAATGTCGTGTAAATCGGACTACTTTTACATAAGGAATACAAATAGCTTGTGTCAAAGTTGTCCGATTTGCATGATAGTTGGTATGATTTTAATCGACGGAACGCCAGGCGTCACTTTCGCACAGATCTGATGAGAAATGAGGAATTCGAAGATTTCTCACTTCCTAATAGGTACTCCAACCCGTCCGAGGGACGAAAGCCTTCGGAGAGACGCCACGGGGGGTTGGGTTGATCTCGTCACGGTTGCCAGGCAGATCAGGCGTTTCGAGCCAATCACACTGTATTTCAGTGTTATCTCGCTGAACGCTCAGAACATAATGGCTCAACTATGAGTTTTCGAACCTTCTGTCCCATCCCTTCCTGCGCAGGTAGAATTTTAACGGTTTCTGAGGGGTACAAACTGATTACCTGGCTCAGCTGTAGCTGCATTTCGAAGGCTTCCAAAATTCGCATTTCAATACATGTACGAATTAAATATTTAAAAAACTGTAGTATTATCAAAAATGCAACTATTGCACATGAAATTTAAAATGTGCCTTTATATACTATTGTCTACATTTTTTCTATAAGCTATATGGGCGTTTAAATGAAAATCTTTAATATCTCCATCGTTTATGGGTATATGAAAAACATTTTAGATAAAAGTTGTAGTATATAAAGAGGCGAATATAATGGAAAGAAAATTTTTTTTCACGGTCACTCTTTCGAATTTTCAAGGTCACGGACGGTTTTCTTTTTGTTAACAATCGTATATGCTGTGTATGTATTCTTAAACAGAAAAAATACAAATTCAACGATATATCATAATGTATATTTATGTCAAGATTTAAAAAGTTCAAAATTTTCAAATTCGTGGCGCGTTCTATTCCCGTGGTCCAATCCGGCTGAAATTTTTTCCAGATCATTTTCCCAACAAGTGTCACATTTCTGGGGGTCGGGACCAAAAAAATTTCGCATAATAATTTTCGTCAAGAGTAGCTAAGGTCCACCCTTGTGCACACATAGGTAACTTGGTGTCAATCGCCCGGACAGTTTATGACCAAAAATCGAAATGTATCTAATTAGAGGGGTTATGCGCTTATATATTATTTAGAACTAGGTAAAGAATCACTGGCCACGACAAGACCGTACACAGCTGCGATCTTTGAGCTGCAGAAAATAACTTGGTTGAAATAAATTCCCGAAAACACTCTTACATTTCGGACCGTCACAGTGGTCTCCCCCCTTAAAGTATATTACAATAGCTTCAGTTTAGCGTACAGATGTAAAAAAATATTATTTTTTTAAGAAATGGTGGACTTATGAAAAAATCTGGAACAAAAAGTATAAAAAATCAACATGTTTTTTCAATGTTACGATTAAATGAATTATTCGATCAAAAAACTGGTACGCTTAACTGAAGATAATTATATTACGAATATTCCCTGAAAATTTCAAGTGAATCCAATAAAAATTGACTGAGTTATTAATGCGCCCCTTTAAAAAATGCAGTATCGAGATACTGTTGTGTCAAGGCGCCTGAGGTCGAGATTCGGGTATAGAATCTCGAGGTGCTCCGGGTCGTCAGTGATGCCAGAATCGTGGGACGTGGGACAGAACGCTTACCCCCACTATGACCTACCGTCGTCTCCCACTATGGCCTACCGTCGTCCCCCACTTTCTTTCCATCACACTGCACACAAGCATATCCCTACCCTTGTCGGTGTGCACGGCAGCCCAACAAGCAGCTCATACGGACAGGAGTAAAAATATGCTTGTGTGCAGTGCGGTGGGAAGAAAGTGGGAGACGAAGGTAGGCCATAGTGGGAGACGACGGTAGGTCATAGTGGGGGTAAGCGTTCTGTCCCACGTCCCACGATTCTGGCATCACTGCGGGTCGTCTTTCACGGTCGTCGTCCAACGGGCTCCGAAGGTTCGGGTGAGAATACCGGGACGAATGGATGCGGCTTGAAACCGATGGTAGGGGATTGTTGCGGGTTAAGGGGGGAGACCACTGTCTCGGCCCGAAATGTAAGGGTATTTTCGGGAATTTATTTCAACCAAACAACGCAACTAAATCAATTTATTGCTTAGTATAGTCAATAGTGTATATATCGAAGGGTAAGAAATTTTTTTTTTAATCAAATTCATAAATCCGTTTTCTGTATACACTTCGTCAAAATTTGCGCTCCGGAAAAAACATGCTAGTCGCGTTGACAGTCCCCAGACCATATGGTTCATCGAAATTAAAAAAAACAATAATATTTAGAAACTAGAAGCCTGCCTCTATTACGTGACGATCGCAAAATGTCGAATTTGTAAAAAATAACAAAATGGCGTACCACTGAAAAAAAGTCGTGTTTTCGGGGTACAAAATTTGGGAAATGTTGCTAAAAAAAATAGAAGCAGGTCGAAAATTGAAAATGTCTGATCGTCACGTAATAGCGACGGGTTTTCCGTACAATAAATGTCCTTGATCATGCCAATTGGACGTATAGTTTTCTCTGTAGACTGTCAACGCGGTTGAAAAATGTCATTCTGAGGAAATCGCGTTCAATGTTCCACGTGGTTCAGTCGCGGGTTTGACACCGCTTCACGAAAAACACCATATCTCCGTCAATTTTGCGAATTTCTTCATAAAATTTGGAGAGAACATTCTTGAAATCTACGCCTTTCAGAAAATGTATAAAAAAAAATTCAGATTTGAGACAGTCGTCTCCCCCCTTAAAGAGTTGGAACTCAACGTCAGGTTAAACATGTTTATTCTGTCCAAATCTGGGTGGCAGGCGAAGCGCGTACGGTATCGTTTGTGTTCTGATTACAAGAAAGATGCCCGTAGCTTGTACATCGTTCTTATACTCCAGTGCTGCACAAGGAGCTGTTTTCGGCGCCTAGCGGCGAGCAACCCACCTTTCCTGTTGCTAAGGTTAGAATCGGTGAGGAGAACTGCAGTAGTGTATGTGCGTGTTCGTAGGCTCGTAGCATAGGGATATATGACTGGGTTCCTTGTAGGGGCTCCAGTGCAGAACAGGTCCCGTAATAAAATTCGGGGGGGTCATGAAATTTCCAAAACATTTCCTATTGCCGGCATTTGGTATGACTTGAAGGTTCAATTTTACTGATAATGACACATTTATTGCTAATATTACTTATCTTTTCATCCGACACATAATATATTTAGAAAGTTAATACTATACAAATAAATAACTCGGACTCAAAGAAAACCAAATTTTAATTAAGGATATATATCATTTACAAGTCAGAAAGTTATATATAAATAAATATATACATATGTACACGCATCTGGTGCTCAACATTATATTTAGCGATATTTACAAGAAGAATATTACATAACTAATAAATATGTACACGTAACAATGTACGGGGAATTAACGAAAATGTATGGTCCACTAATAACAATATATACATATGTACACGCATCTGGTGCTCAACATTACATTTAGCGATATTTAGAAGAAGAAAATTACATAACTAATAAATATGTACACGTAACAATGTACGGGGAATTAACGAAAATGTATGCTCCACTAATAACAATATATACATATGTACACGCATCTGGTGCGTAATAAAAAAAAAACATAGGCGAAATGAAAATCAATAAATAGACATCGGGCTGGTATCGTTTCACCTATGTTTTTTTTTATGAATTGCGTTTCGACACAGACGAAATTTCCTGCAGTAACCTATCAATCGGTAAGTATCTACATTCCACTATATACCGAAATATCAGTTTACGAAATATACATAAGTCTGCAAAATATAGAGCACGATGGCGTCAACATCGAAAAGGAAGGGTGCAAGTGCACTGGTCGGTTTTAAGACGTCGTGGGAGGAAGACTTCCTCGTCATAGAGCACGGCGGAGGTGCGAAATGTCTGGTGTATTACACAATATTTAAACATGCCAATCAGTTCAATCTAAAGCGGCACTACATTCAACAGCATGCAACTGGCTACAAACAGTTCACGCGTGAAGAACGTATTAGACAAATTGAACTTTTAAAGGAATGAGCGCTACAGAAGGAGGAGGAGGAGGAAGACATCTCAGACAAAGTAAGTGTTTATAATAATTTTAAAACTAATGGAATCCTTTCTTCCAATATGAGCAATACAATTTCTTTACTTTCAATGCAGAAACTAATATTCGAAACTCAACTTTTGATAGTTAATTTAATCCTACTTTGCTTTGCCAATTTTTTTCCGATGATCAATCATTGTTTTAAGATGCATTGTAGTAATTCATTGTTTTGATCGTAGGAAAATACTCCCATTACGAGTGTAGATGCAATTAAATCATCTTATCAAATCGCGCTGGAGATAGCGAGAGCATCCCGCCCCTTTACGGATGGTGAATTCGTAAGGAGCTGTTTATTGGCGACAGCCAATGAAAATCCGGAGGAGCGCAAAAAATTCAAAGCAATTAATCTCTCGCGAATGACCATAATGCGGCGTATAAAAGAGATGGCTGCAGATTTAAGGCACCAATTACGGGAGTTAGCAAAAACATTTGTAGTTTATAGTTTAGCCCTGGACGAATCCACGGACATTTCCGGCACCGCGCAAATGTCCATTTTTATACGAGGAGTTAATGAAAATTTAACAGTGAGTGAGGAACTGCTAGATTTTTGTTCACTAAAAGAAACCACGACAGGGGAAGATATATTGTCGTGTGTGGAGGAGGCGGTGAACAATATGAATTTAGATTGGACCAAATTGGTGTCCGTCACCACCGATGGTGCTCCTGTCATGAGCGGAAAATACACAGGTTTTGTTGGTCGCCTCCAACAAAAATCGAAAACTCTAGCAATTCCTCAAGAAATTAGCATAATGCACTGCACAATCCACCAACAAAACCTATGTGCGAAGAGTATCGGCATGGAACACGTCATGTGTGTAGTTTCAAAAATTGAATAGTTTGAGACGGCGACAATTTAGAGTATTTTTAAGAGATTTAAACTCGGAACACGGTGAGATACCTTTATATGCAGAAGTGCGCTGGCTTAGCCGTGGAAAAACCTTAGATAGGTTTTTTCAACTGCGAGATGATATTTTCCTTTTTTTGGATATGCTGGGATACTCTGCACCCGAATTACGTAATGCAGATTGGCTGTGTGATTTGGGATTTTTTTCAGATATAGTACACCATTTGAACATTCTAAATATTCAGCTCCAAGGAAAAGATCTAGCAATTTTTCACTATTATAGTTCCATTCGGGACTTTAAAATAAAAATTGAATTGTGGAAAATAGAATTATCCGTGAAAAACGTAAGCCACTTTCCGAACTTAGAATCCCTGGTCACACAGGATACCAACTTTGATCGGTATCAAACTGAGTGTTTGACAAACTGACGAGTTTGCGAAAAGGTACCAGGACCTGTATGAACTAGAAAATGAGATCAATACAGTTATTTCACCATTTTTCACTTACAATTAGAGACAGATCTGAGCAATTTAAGAACAGATGAAATAATGCGGAAAAGATTTCTGACTAAAAAAAATATTCTTCTTTTTTATCAAAATCTGGATCAGAACAAGTATCCACATTTATACCGGTCAGTATCTAAATTATTAGCAATTTTCGGGTCAACATATTGCTGTGAACAATTATTCTCATCGATGAAAAAAACAAAATCATCATACCGGAATGGCATAACAGATTATAATTTAAAATGTTCCCTTGTTTTAAACACGAGTTCTCTCACACCACGAATTGAATATTTAGTACAGCAAAAACAGTTACCAGCAGCATGGCGCGCTAATACCTAAACCAGGGCTGCACAAGGAGCTGTTTTCGTGTATTGTTCAATGTATATCTAGAGACGCGGTAGCGTCTCGACGCCAAGTACATGAAAGAAAAGACACCTTGTATATGCCTGTCGCTGCAGTGTATCTTTACTCGACGCACAGCTATTCCAACCTAACCTGAAACTTATTTCATTAACATCTCATCACGCCTGCAATATTTTCTAAATTTAAAGGCATTTTTCTTATGTAAACCGCATATAAGCTTTCGAATAAGACCAATTTCAATAAAATCGGTCCACGCATGACAGAGATATCGTAATATCGTCTCATGAATCTGTCGAAAATAAGATTCTTCTTCTGATTCTCCAAGGAATTTTTCTTCAACCATAGTACATATATATATTTTCGTGGTCAACCAGAATATACGTATATACGCGTTACACATACACACACACCTTCAGCCAACATATGTTTCGTTCTTCGTTCGTCGACTCTCGGGATTATTCGGCGGGGATCGTCGTCCGTCATTGTACATACATATATATATACTATTTTGAATTTTTTAACCTACCAAGTGCTAAGTGTCTGTTTGAGATTCAGTAGTTCCGATCTCCGCCACACCCAACTCATCGCAGCACCTCCTGGACAGCGGATCGACAAGCCCGATCCAATCAGGTGTCAGCGACAGAACGCTCAGCCAATCGCATTTCCCCACGTCGCTCGATCCTCCAGACTTTGGAGAAGACGACTAACGGAAATCGATTGGCCATATTGCTCTTGCTCTTCTTGTTCACGCAGAGTACAAGTTCAGACGCGTCGGTTTCACTGAACGTTTAGCTCATTGTAACTCGTGAATTCTCGCAAAATTGCTCACCTTAGTGCTCAACCTCGTAATTTCTCACTGCTCAATTTAATATCTCGTGCTCAGACTCGTCGTGTATCGATTGTGGATCGTGGTCTGTTACGCGGCCACGTGCGCGTCGTTTTGCGATTCGTCTCAACGAGACACGAACTGTACATTCTCTGCACAACGTGCATCTGCTCAGGCTCACCCACTCAGCTTTTACGTTGTGACTCACTCCGCGAGTGTGAAATAAACTAATTGTACATTGCTCATTAATACTGTGCGTTCTTTACATAACCTAACCGGCATCTCACGCTCATCGCGATCTCTTTCGCGAACATTCTGGTCCTTCGAGCCGGATTATTGTGTGAAGTTCTGTGCAGTGCTCACCCAGAACAGTTCACCCTCATTGCTCAGTGCTCAACCCCAGTGCAACGCAAGCTCAGCAACGCGAGATGGAAGGAGACAACGATTCCTCCAAGACCAGCTCAGAGACCCGGTCCCGGTCGCCGTCACCTAACCCTCAAGGAGGGCAGGTCGCCCAGGTCAGTCTCCAGGTCCCCACAGAGCCACCGACTCAACACGCTGGCAGGACGAGATCCTCGTCCCCATCAACGGTACCGGCTCCGCTCATTATAAAGGCGAGATCGCAGGTCAGTCGGTTTGAGGCTTTACAAGCGTTGCGGAATGAAATTCCCACGGATCCAGTGTCGACGTCCCTCGGCGAGGTGCAGTCGCTGCTGGACAGCATAACCGAGCTGCACAAAGCGTTCTCCGAGCACGCTCACCTTGAGGAATTTTGGCCCGTCAAGTGCCTCTCGCACGAGTACTTCGCCTCAGATCTCCTGGGTCGTGAGACGACTCTCGTGGCTCAACTCAAAAGGGCACTCAAGCGTCTCATCTCTCACCATTCTAACTCAACTCAAACCAGCTCATCCGCTCACACCGACTCAACCTCTGAAGTGATGGCCAGCAGAGCTGCCAAGATTCCAGAGCTGGCCATTCCCAAATTTGGGGGAAAGTTTGTGGAATGGCCTGCCTTCAGCGAGCTGTTCACCTCGCTCATTATTAAAGACTCGAGGCTTGCAGAGATAGACCGCCTCTGCTATTTGAGGGCAAGTTTGACAGGCGAACCTTTCCGACGGGTCAACGCCTTCCCTCTTCGAGGCTCATCCTTCCAGGCTGCTTGGGACTACCTGGAAAAGCGCTTCTCAAATAAACGGCTGCTCATCAAAGAGCAACTTGACAAGTTGCTCAGTATACCAGCCATCTCAACGAGATCGGCGCCGGCGCTCATCAACCTAGCGGCCACCATCAACGAGGTGAACGAGACGTTGGTGGCTCTGGGTGCAGATAAAGAAATGCACAACTGCTTAATGGTGCACGTGCTCACCAACAGCCTTGACAAGGTGACGCGAGAGGCCTGGGAAACCTCTCTCGCCAACTCAACGGAGTGCCCCAGTTACAAGGACCTGCTAGCCTTTGTGGAGAATAAAGGTGGTGCCTTGGAGCAGATCGAGGCTCTTCCCAAGAAACCAGCTGCTCCTTCGTCCTCCACAGCACGCTCATCTCAGAGGAGAACGACTGCTCACCCTGCGACGCAGGCAAAATCTCAACCCCAGACGTCGTCCAAGGCCCAGTCGACGAAATATCCCTGCGACTGGTGCCACGCCGACCACTTCGTGGTCATGTGCCCTAAATTCAGGGAAACGCCAGTGACCGAGCGTCGCAACTTCATCGTCGCCCGATCACTGTGCAAAAATTGCTGTGGTCGACACAACACAGATATGTGCAAATCGGCTCACCGGTGCAAAACCTATGGGGCAAAGCACCACTCAATGCTGCACCCTCCTCAGCCATCAACTACTCAAGGCTCAGCTCAACCTCAGCCCAGGTCAACGACCGAGCCTAGCCCTGCTCAACAAGCCCCTCCAACGGAAGGGAAGAAGTCAGAAGATGACACTGACTTCTGAAGCGTCGGTGCAGTCGTCAACTCATTCTCACCCAACTCACCAAGCTCAAGCACAACAGGTCAAACTCAAACGTCTCTGTCTCACCCAGCCACTGGTTGCCATGCAACCTCGCTCACGCTCACCCTATTAGCAACAGCTAACGCACAGCTCATCTCACCTGTGGCCTCGCTGCCAGTCAGGCTACTCATCGACTCAGGTTCAGAGCTCACCTTCATCAAGGAGGAGCTCATCACTCAACTTAACCTTCAAAGAACCCACTCATCCATCTCAATTATTGGCATTGGAGGCAACAAAACTACTCACACTCGAGGCGTCGTGTCAATCACTCTACGATCAAGCTACGACTCCTCCACGGTCTCCACTCAAGCTCATGTTCTGCGAACTCTCACATCCAGTCTACCATCCGTTGAAGCACCACGTCAAGATTGGCCACATCTCACCAGGTTAAGGTTAGCTGATCCAGATTTTCTAAAACCTAGGCCTATTGACATAATTATTGGTGCAGACTCATATGGGAAAATTATAAAACCTAACCTCATAAAGGGTGACCCTTCAATGCCAATTGCCCAGTGCTCAATCTTTGGGTGGCTCGTTCTTGGGCCAATTAACACACCTCAGTCTCAATTCAGCTCGTCGCACACAGCTGCAGTCATGCAGCACAGCGACAAAACAATACAAGATCTATTGGCTAAAGTCTGGATTCAAGAAGAGCTCCCGACAGATACGCCCTCAAAGCTCACCCCTGAAGAACAAGAATGTGAGGATCACTTTCGGGCAACACACACTCGAGATTCTACAGGAAGGTATATCGTACGCATCCCTCTCAAGTCATCTCGAAGTCTGTTGGGCAATTCCTACCAGACAGCCCATGCCTGTCTGAAGCGAACACTCAACAAGCTCAACAAAGATTCTGAATATCGCAATCTCTACCAAGGGTTCATGAAGGAATATGAGGCACTCCATCATATGGTAAGAGCTCCCTCACTCTCACCTAATACTCACTCTGTTTTCTATCTTCCACATCATGGAGTACTCAAGCTCGACAGTCAGACCACGAAGTTGAGGGTCGTCTTCAATGGCTCAAGCCCGACCACAACGGGGCACTCGATCAACGATCTTATGCACACTGGTGCGAACCTTCTACTCAACATCACGGATGTGCTGCTGTGGATTCGCCAGCACAAGTACATTTTCGCCACAGACGTGACAGTGTACAGACAAATCAAGGTTTACGAAGACGACCAGGACCTCCAGAGGATACTGTGGATTGACGAGGATTCAAAGGAGGTGCCCTACAAACTCACTACGGTCACTTATGGAACCAAGGCTGCGCCGTTTCTCGCTGTCAGAGTACTACTGCAGTTGGTCGAAGACGAAGGACATCGTTTTCCCCTGGCAGTACCGTCAATCACTCATGCCAGATACGTCGACGACATATTCGGCGGCGCCGATACAGGTGAGACACTCATTACAATTGCTCAACAATTAAATGACCTGTGCAAGGCGGGAGGTTTTCCACTTGCCAAGTGGCAATCAACCTACCCTCCATTGCTTGAATCAATTTCTCATGACGTGCGAGCTAGCAACTCGTACATAGCACTTGACGACTGCAATACCAAAATCCTCGGATTACAATGGAACGCTCTCACTGACAACTTCTCATTCTCGACAAAACCTCTAAGCGACTCAAGGCTCACTAAACGTCTCATTCTCTCTGAAGTAGCAAAGATATTTGATCCACTCGGCTTCTTAGCTCCAGTCATCATTCGGGCAAAGGCACTTTTGCAGGAATTGTGGCTGCACAAACTGAACTGGGACGACCCACTGCCTTCCCAAGTCACTGCTCACTGGCTCAGCATCAGAGAAGATCTAACAAGTCTGGCCAGACTCTCAATACCAAGGTGGTTCAACACCTTCTCCTACTCGACAGTGGAATTACATGGATTCTCTGATGCCTCTCAACTCGCCATGGCAGCGGTAATTTACATTATCGTGTCCACACCGTCCACAGCTCACAAAGTGTCGACACTAGTGTGCTCCAAAACCAAGGTAGCACCACTCAAGAAACTCACAATCCCAAGGCTCGAACTCACTGCAGCTTTAATGCTGGCAAAGCTCACGAAGTATGTTCAAGCTACTCTTCAACTCAACATCTCTACAACTCATCTGTGGACGGACTCTCAAATCTCACTCTCATGGATCAAATCACATGCTTCACGCTGGAAGGATTACGTTCGGAATCGTGTCTCCCAAATTCAAGAGCTCTCTCCACACGCACATTGGAGACACGTTCCTGGAAAGGCGAATCCAGCTGACTGTGCCTCTCGAGGCCTAACAACACATCAGCTTGAACACCATGAGCTTTGGTGGACGGGACCATCTTGGCTCACTCAACCCAGTGACTCATGGCCCTCTCAACCTACATTGAAGGACAGTCCAAGCATGCAGGAAGCTCGTCCTGGAATCTCAAATCTGCTTAACATTCGAAAACTCGAATATCACTGGGACCTCATTTACAAATACTCATCTCTCAACAAACTCTTTCGTATCACTTCAGTTTGTTTCAGAATTCTGTCACATTTAAGGAGGTCAACGATTTCCTTACCACTCATCGTTCAGTCGCCCGAGGATCTGGAGAGGGCCAGGATCTTCTGGATTAAAGCGACGCAGTCCCTTTACTTCGCACACGAAATAAGGACGCTCAGCTCTAGCGCGACGCTGCCATCTTCTCACACCTTCAATAGGCTCACGGCCTTTATCGACCAAGAAGGAGTGATCCTTGTCGGGGGCCGACTCAACAACGCTCACATTGCATATGGAAGTAAGCATCCTGCAATTTTGCCTCGTCACTCACGTCTGTCCGATCTGATTATAGATCAAGCTTACCGAGAAACTCTCCATGGAGGGACTCAGCTCACGCTCGCTCAAATCAGACAGACCTACTGGATCATCGGTGGTCGAGCTCCAGTGAAATCTCACATTCTACGGTGTGTTGTGTGTGCTCGGCAAAGGGGGATCCGTGCCCATCAACTGATGGGCCAACTACCTCTTTCACGAGTCACACCCACACGCCCATTCACCAACACTGGACTGGACTATGCTGGTCCTGTCACCTTAAGGACGTGGAAAGGGCGAGGCGCCAAGACTCACAAGGGATGGATCTGTGTGTTCGTCTGTTTCACTACCTCAGCTGTTCATCTCGAGCTAGTCACCGACTACTCCACAGATGGTTTCATAGCAACGTACAGGCGTTTCATCTCACGGAGAGGAATCCCTCACTCACTCTACTCAGATTGTGGCACCAACTTCATCGGAGCCGATGCCACGCTCAAGAGGATGTTCACTCAGGGCTCTCAAGATCACCAAACTCTCGCTCAGCTGTTGGTCAACGACAACACTCGCTGGTGTTTCAACCCTCCAGCCGCACCACACATGGGAGGCAAATGGGAGGCTGTGGTGAAGTCGACGAAACATCATCTTCGGCGAACAGTGAGTGAAACAGCACTCACCTACGAAGAGTTCAGTACACTTCTCACGCAGATTGAGGCCCTGTTGAATTCACGACCTCTCGAGCCCCTCAGCGACGATCCTGATGACGTCGCAACGCTCACTCCTGCTCACTTCCTCATTGGCCACCCGCTCTCAGCTCTACCGGAACCCTCTGTGGAGCACACATCCATCTCACCATCAGCGCGGTGGCAACTCATCCAACAGAAGACTCAACAATTCTGGACTCAATGGTCATCTCATTATCTGCAACGTCAGCTCTCAATCTCGAAGTGGCATCATCCATCCAACGCCATCAAGGTCGGCTCTCTGGTGCTCATCACCGATGAGCGGTTTCCCCCCAGCAAGTGGCCACTTGCTCGGGTTCTCACCCTTCACTCAGGGAAGGATGGACTGACCAGGGTGGTGACGCTCAAGACCGCCACTACCATCTTAACCAGGCCAATCGCAAAATTGGCTGTTTTGAATGTTACAGACTCATCATCAACATCTTCTTCCAGCTGTTGAGGCCGGGAGCATGTTTGAGATTCAGTAGTTCCGATCTCCGCCACACCCAACTCATCGCAGCACCTCCTGGACAGCGGATCGACAAGCCCGATCCACAATCGATCGACCAATCAGGTGTCAGCGACAGAACGCTCAGCCAATCGCATTTCCCCACGTCGCTCGATCCTCCAGACTTTGGAGAAGACGACTAACGGAAATCGATTGACCATATTGCTCTTGCTCTTCTTGTTCACGCAGAGTACAAGTTCAGACGCGTCGGTTTCACTGAACGTTTAGCTCATTGTAACTCGTGAATTCTCGCAAAATTGCTCACCTTAGTGCTCAACCTCGTAATTTCTCACCGCTCAATTTAATATCTCGTGCTCAGATTCGTCGTGTATCGATTGTGGATCGTGGTCTGTTACGCGGCCACGTGCGCGTCGTTTTGCGATTCGTCTCAACGAGACAAGAACTGTACACTAGGCGGCAAAATCGGCTTCCCTCCGGAAATTTGGCAACGTTGCATGTCGGGTCCCCCTGTGTCGAAGAACCACTGAGTTATGCCTAGTGACAATGGTGACAATTTTACAAATTATTATTTAGTATGCTAAAATGAATTTTGCTTGATAAAACATTACACGTAAGAGGATGATGGGCTCGATTCCTCATCTATTTGGCAAAGAAGTATCATATATCTTAGGTAGAAAGTTTTTAGACTGCCAGGCCGAAGTCTAGGTAGACGCACGAAATCCCTATATCGGTGTTCCAGCACGGGAAGGCAAGGGAAGGCGTTTTGGCCGCCGCGACCCCAAGGTAGCCGCCGCCCGCATAAGTCCCTCTCACTTGCACATAAAGCCCTGTCCTTGTTTAGCACCATCCCTGTCTACCGCATGCTCTCCGTCACTCCCGTGCAGCGAATTGCCGCTAAGAGGCTAGTTATTTCTTACGAAGAAGCCATATCGATGGTCCTCACTATCACATTCCCATTATTTCAATTCACCAATAAACATACTAAATTATTATTAGTTTTATTCCAACACCAATAAATTGTGCGTTAAAAATATTGGATCTCCTCATTCATTTTCGCTGAATTATTACCATTAGCATTTAAATTTCCTGCAACAAGACTTTCTGCCATATGCTCTCACCTGCTTTGGGTACATTATGTAGTCTCTACACTCACTATAGCAAAAGGCCACTCTATTTCTATAAATAATTAATAAGTTCTACGTTAAGTTGTATATAATTATTAAAATGTGGCTTTATATATATATATATATTTACAGATAATCATCAAAGCAGAAGATGATGCAGTGTGATCTACGTTGGACTATGTACGCACAAATTTTCACGTAGGGTTTTGCATACGCAATTATTCATTCAATGTGAGCACGTGTGATAATATATTATATATTTACAGATAATCATCAAAGCAGAAGATGATGCAGTGTGATCTACGTTGGACTATGTACGCACAAATTTTCATGTAGGGTTTTGCATACGCAATTATTCATTCAATGTGAGCACGTGTGATAATTTATATAAATAATTAGTAAATTTGTCCTATTTTTCAGTTAACGATGCAGATGAAGAGAATTATTCTAACAGCTGAAAGAGAAAGTAACTCTGCTGCATGAGCAAATGAAATAACCACATTTTTATGTATGAAAATAAAGAATTTATTTTTTTATATGTTTTTGGCCGCCGCCACGTCCACGGCCCCGCCCCCATCCACGACCCCGGCTCTGGCCACGTCCCCGGCCCCGGCCACGGCCGCAAGCTGCTTCGCGCACTATGTACTGCACACAAAGTACTATACATTCATATAATACATATAGATCGGCAATGCAGTGCACATGTTTTTTGGGGGAAGGTGTTAATCTTACGTAGAATTTATCCTTAATCAAAAAATAATAAAAGTACACTCGCTGAGCTGCTTTGCGCTATTCCGAGTATTCCGAGTAAGCTTTACTGGCTACAAACTAGCTTTATCTTCTAACATCACTCGATAGGCTGCAGTGCGCCGTAAACGCGTGGACGTGTAACGAAGATAGATCAGAATTTATAATTTATTGGGATTTCCTTACTTTATCCTTACTTTTAGTACCCGTGACAGGGAAAAATTTGTAAAAAAGAAGAAGCTGAAATTCTGAATCCCAAAAAAAACTTCAAAAAAGTAAAAAAATATGACGCCAAGAACATGAATTATCTTTGCAAAAAGAAGTGAGATCCCCATAAAAAACTTTAAAAAAGTAAAAAAATTACGCCAAGTACATGAATTAGCTTTGTAAAAAGAAGTGAGATCCCCAAAAAAAACTTTAAAAAAGTAAAAAAATTACGCCAAGTACATGAATTAGCTTTGTAAAAAGAAGTGAGATCCCCAAAAAAAACTTTAAAAAAGTAAAAAAATTACGCAAAGTACATGAATTAGCTTTGTAAAAAGAAGTGAGATCCCCAAAAAAAAACTTTAAAAAAGTAAAAAATACGCCAAGTACATGAAAATGTCGAGGACAAAAAAAGTATTATCAAAAATCACAAAAAAAAAGAAAATAGTATACATGAAAAAGTCGAGGACAAAAAAAGTATTATCAAAAATCACAAAAAAAAGAAAATAGTATACATGAAAAAGTCGAGGAAAAAAAAGAGTATTATCAACAAATAAATATAAAAAAAAGACAATGAAACATGAAAAAGTCAAGGACGAATAAAGTATAATTAACAAAAAAATATAATCACATAAATAAAAAATAAAAAATATGATTACAATATAAAAAAAGATGTGAAATCAAAATGAGCTGCAAGTACATCACAAAAAAAAGAAAATAATATAATCACACAAAAACAGAAAATAATATATTCACATAAAAAAGAAAATAATATATTCACATAAAAAAGAAAATGTTATAATTACAATATAAAAAAGGATGTGAAATCAAAATGAGCTGCAAGTACATAAGGGTACTTTCCCACTGCGCTTAAGATGACACAACCACAAATACACAGCTAAAATGCTGTGTTATTCCATTACTCATATCGCGGACATTTTAATTAACCCATCAAAAAGAATCCCATTTAAAAACATTGTCGTAAATTATTATTAGCTTTACAAAATTAATGATATACAAAAATTGCGCCAATTATCACAATGGCTATTTATACAAAGTAAAAATCACAATGGTACAATGAAAAAATGTATTAAATAATATTAAGCAGATATATTTTTATACAAATAAATATTTTAATACGAATAAATATTTTATTCAAAACACTTGGCGCTGCGATCTAAAATACATCATACGTAGCATATGCACATACACACATCCACGAACGCACGCACAGGAAAGAAAGAAAAAGATTATTGCAATTTGTACATATTTATTCAGTTTAGCAACACCAATTCGGAGAGCAGCGCCAAGTATTTTGAATAAAATATTTATTCGTATTAAAATATTTATTTGTATAAAAATATATCTGCTTAATATTATTTAATACATTTTTTCATTGTACCATTGTGATTTTTACTTTGTATAAATAGCCATTGTGATAATTGGCGCAATTTTTGTATATCATTAATTTTGTAAAGCTAATAATTTACGACGGTAATTCAAGTATTTTATTTCGAGTTATTTATTTGTATAGTACTAACTTTCTAAATATATTATGTGTCGGATGAAAAGATAAGTAATATTAGCAATAAATGTGTCATTATCAGTAAAATTGAACCTTCAAGTCATACCAAATGCCGGCACTAGCAAATTTTTTGGAAATTTCATGACCCCCTCGAATTTTATTACGGGACCTGTTCTGCACTGGAGCCCCTATAAGGAACCCAGTCATATATCCCTATGCTACGAGCCTACGAACACGCACATACACTACTGCAGTTCTCCTCACCGATTCTAACCTTAGCAACAGGAAAGGTGGGTTGCTCGCCGCTAGGCGCCGAAAACAGCTCCTTGTGCAGCGCTGTTATACTCTAATCGGGGTGAAGCGGGGACGATCGGGGTCTCCGTATTTGGGTGTTTTTCCACGTGCTGACGGTTCTCGATGCGCTTCCGAGAATCCTAACGCGGTTGTGCCGTTTTTTTTTGTGTGGAATTGAAATGTGCGCGTGTCGTTACGCTTGGGCGTTGATTGGATCACAACAATACTCGCGTTTAAAGTTTCGACAGAAGTTATTTTCTGCAGCATAAAGATCGTAGGTGTATGCGGTCTTCTGTGACCAGTGATTCTCTACCTACCACCCGCGCGAACACTCGGTTCCGAGCGCTGCACTATCTATACAAAACCTTCCGTAGCTCCGAGAATTTTTCGAAATTTACTTTGAAACTGTGCAGGTATAATCTTGAGACCCCAGCATTAAGAAAATGCACAAAAAAATCGGAAAAAATTTCACAGTGGCTTCCCCCCATAAGGGGTTAGACTACTGTAAAACGGTCGAAAAATCGTAGTATTTTTTTCACTTAAATATTAGTTTAAAATCTTTAAAATGATATGCAAAAAGTTTGAAATATAAATATAACTTAGTTTTGGAGCTACAGTGCCGAACGCACACTCGAATGTCTGCACGCCGGACGATACTTTTCAAAACGGTGTACATGATCCCTCAATCTGTATTGATGCAATTGCGACCAAATTTTACAGACATCTTTGTTGCTACATTCTCTAAGCATTAACGGACCATTGTTTGAAAATTCCTTTTTTAAGGGAGTTACAGACGAATCGTCGCGAATCTCGGCACCTTTCTCTTCAAGGCGCTGTTATTCAGCGAATTTTCAAAATATTAAAAAACGGGTCCGTTAATGTTTAGGAATAACATTATACGTAATAGAAAACTTTTGTTTTCTTATTTTAGACAATCCAAATTTGAGTTAGGAGATACATCGTTTAAGGTAGACCATCAGATCGGAGCCACATTATGACACGTATATGTATATACAGGGTCATCCGTAAAAACTGCAACCTATGCGCGAGAACAGATGAAAATGGCAACACCGCCTCACAGACACATTCCACTACAACCATGCACCGGCCCAGCGTTCGGAGGGTTACCAGCGACTGCTGGGTAGCAGTGATGCCCGAGCTTCGAAAATTTTAGGGTGGTCCCTTTCAAATTAACGCCGCAAAGAGCTGTGCGGAATTTCCCGGCCCAGGTAAGCGAGCCGCGCGCTCCGCTTTTATGATCGGTCCGCTTTTAAGCGGTTTGAAAACAATGTCAACTGGTCTCGTACCCGTCTTAATTTAAAAAATTTTAGCTATGACGGGGTTGACCGCGGCGCTATACCCTTGTATAGAGAGATTTTTCGCCACCTGCGTGTTAAAGCCACAATAATGACGCATCGTTCCAAAAAATGGCATTAACGGAAGCCGGTATAAGCGTGGCGTTGAGTAGCTAATAGGTTAAACTTCAGACATAAAAATTCTAGAAAAAATATTCAAACACCGCTACAATCAAAGACACGTCCCATTAGTTAGTCCTTACGTCCGATCTATGCATGCACTGCATATAAGGATAAAATTATAAAAAAAACAGAACAATAGATTCTGAGGTCTGCAGAACTAACACATAATTGAATAAAAATTTAATTTCTCAATGTATGAATGTAATGACACAGAAACAACTAGCCTATTGTTTATCAATATCATGAATTTGAAAAAGAGCATTAAATACAGAATTAAATAAACAGTTTGCAAAAGCTTTTCACAACAATTATGGTTAAAAAATGATAAAAGAAAAATTAAGTAAACGTAAAATATTTTAAATTATCCATCATTAAGAGGGAATAATTTTTCCTCATTTTTCGGCGCAAATTGCATTCCGATATCTTTTATAGTTCAAAAGTTATACGAAAAAGGCCCCAAATTCTTGAACCCCGGCCGGGAAATTTCAAATAGCTCCTTGTGACGTTCATTTGAAAGATACCATCCTCAAATTTTTGAAGCTCGGGCGTCACTGTTACCCAGTGGTCGCTGATAACCCTCCGAACGCTGGGCCAGACTGGGAGTCGAGACCGATAGAATTTCGGTTTCGGTCGCGGTCGCGGTCAGTGAGACCGACCAATATGGCATTTACGGTTCTCTCGACCGAACTAGAGAGCGACCGAACGGTCAGGATTTTTCTCTCGACCGAACTAGAGAGCGACGAGCGGTCAGGAGTTTTCTCTCGACCAAAACTCGAGAGAGAATTTCTCTCAGACTTTCGGTCTTGACCGGTCGCGTTAATTTATGGAGAGATTTCTGTTCCTCTCCATAAATTACGAGTCGGAACGGTTCGGAGCGGCTCGGTTGTGTTCGGATCGGTTCAACCTAGCTGAATAAGCCGGGAAGGTATGGATGCTATTCCTGCCGCTAACACTGTTTGCCACTCTCGTGAGGGGTTTGTTGATAGCAGACTTTTGCAGTTATTTGTTACTGTAACACAGTCCATTCCAAACTATGTCGATCTGCCGAGATATTATTGTATTTCAAACACTAGTTATGTATTATTTTAATAGAAGTAGTTAATATAAATAAATTATTGTTAATATACAAATAACAAGAAAATGGTTGAAAATATAATTCTTCATGTGATTATTTTAAAAGTATGTCCAAGTGTGGAAAAACAGAAGATAGGAATGTAATAAAATTTAAATATATTTAACAATAGCATAAATAACAAATTTCACAGCAAAATTTATTATAATGTTTCAATTTTTATCTCTCGGAATAACGTGTGAAAATATTATTTAACATCTTATGAATCAGTTGTATAAGCGTTACTTCTTCAATTTTTAATTTAAAAATTTGTAATAACTGATTCATAAGATGTTAAATAATATTTTCACACGTTATTCCGAGAGATAAAAATTGAAACATTATAATAAATTTTGCTGTGAAATTTGTTATTTATGCTATTGTTAAATATATTTAAATTTTATTACATTCCTATCTTCTGTTTTTCCACACTTGGACATACTTTTAAAATAATCACATGAAGAATTATATTTTCAACCATTTTCTTGTTATTTGTATATTAACAATAATTTATTTATATTATCTACTTCTATTAAAATAATACTTAACTAGTATTTGAAATACAATAATATCTCCGCAGATCGACATAGTTTGGAATGGATAGTGTTACAGTAACAAATAACTGCAAAAGTCTGCTATCAACAAACCCCTCACGAGAGTGACAAACAGTGTTAGCGGCAGGAATAGCATCCATACCTTCCCGGCTTATTCAGCTAGGTTGAACCGATCCGAACAGAACCGAGCCGCTCCGAACCGTTCCGACTCGTAATTTATGGAGAGGAACAGAAATCTCTCCATAAATTAACGCGACCGTTTGCGACCGGTCAACCGACCAGTCGGTCGACTGGTCATGCCTTCGGTTTGGTTTCGATTGGTCTCGTTAAAAGTACGGTCTGAGATTCCCGGTCGAGAGGCAATCGGTCTGGAGTTTGGTTTCCCTCCACAACCTCTCACTGTTACGGTCACAACAGCGGTCCCTTTTCGCTTCGGTTACTGGTCGCTAGACCGGTCGCGACCGGTCAGAAATTCGATTTCTGCTTCGGTCTCGACTCCCTGGGGCCAGTGCATGGTTGTAGTGGAATGCGTTCGTGAGGCGGTGTTGCCATTTTCGTCTGTTCGCGCGCGCGTAGGTTGCAGTTTTAACGGATGTCCCTGTATATACAGGGTGATTTTCTCGGTGTGCCTGATCAAAGAGATGCCGCCTGGTACCCCGTGGCGAGGTCAACCCCACGTGGTGCCTCTCCTAATTTGATGGATTTTAACCTCGAAGGAGTTAGAGTACCTATTAAGAAGTGCGAAATGTCCCGTTTCCGCATTTCTCATCAGATCTTTGCGAAAACGACACCAGTCGATTACTTATGTTTTGCCGATGAAACTAACACCACGAACGATGTAATTCGGACCATAATGAAGGAAATTCCATGAAAAATAAAATTATATAATTTGAAGTTGACTTCGTTAAAAATAGTCCGATTTACATGAAATTTGGTATGATTTTCATTGGAAAAACATAAGGAATCCATCGGCATCACTTCCATATCGATACGATAAGGAATACAGAATTATTTTTTTCTAAAACAGGTATGAATCCCCGACCGACCGGATTGAGGTCGACACCCCGCAGTCAAGGGTGAACATTTCAGCGTAGTAAGAAATTCTTCATTCTTTATCATATCGATATCAAAGTGGCACCAATGTATTCGTGGCGCTCTCCCAATGAAAATCATACAAAATATCATGCAAATCGAACTACTTTTACACAAACAATTTGTATTCCTTATGTAAAAATGAATTATGTAAATATATTGTGATGTATCGGCGGCGCCTAGCGGTCACTTGTAATAGACGAGCGCGTAGACACACATTCGATAGCGTTAGCAATGTAATTCGTTCGAAGATTATAAGATTGATTATTATTGGGCACAAGCGTGCAATAAACGCAATGCGAATGCCACACGTTTATACATATAAGTATTTCTGTTCATTATTATTAATAAACATTTAAGTACACCACATAAATTGGCGACGAGGAGTATAAGAACCAGACACGTGTTGCTTTTGAGGTTAGTCACGCACGTGGCGTGGTTGTGCATAATTACAAATATTAATTATTTAAAATGGCTTTACACGGCGTATTGCCTAAATTTTAGCACAATGAGGACTGGGAGCTATACGCAGAGTAATTGCAGCAGTATTTAGTTGCTAATGATGTGGTCGAGGAAAAGAAGAAAGTGGCTATTTTATTAACTGTAATCAATTCCGCAGTGTACAAGACACTGAGAGATTTATGCCACCCACAGAAACCTCAGATAAAGTCATTCGAGGATCTCAAAAAATTATTAAGAGCCCATTTCCAGCACCGTTAGGCAGTTTTTCGAGAGCGGATTTTTTATATTGCTACTCAAGCTTGTGGAGAAAAAATTGCTGATTGGTACGCTCGAATAAAGAGTTTTCAGTTTCGTGCAAATTTGGAAATAATTTGAAAACGACTTTGAAGTTCGAGACCGACCTTTTGAACACGAAAGTTCTCAACCACTTGTGCGAGGAGGACGAGACTAAGACCCTGCAGGAGATGCTCGATCTCGCAATAAAAAGAGAAGCCGTTTTGGTTTGCCAGACACAGGAGGTGAATCAATTAAAACTTCGGGGGAAGAAGCTGGAGGGTGCTGCCAGGAGTCCGAAGAGTACAACAGCTGCTGCGGGTTCGTCGAAAGCCGTTCGGAAAGAGGCTGTCAAGGACACCAAGAGCTGTTTTGCGTGCGGAGGGACCGCCCATGATTTTAAAGCATGTAAATATAGGCAGTACAAGTTTAAGAGTTGTAAAAAGGTAGGGCATTTGGCCAAGGTATGTACCAAGGATCAGTCTCAGCATTTTATAGAAGTGAATACCGATAGGAACAATCATGGTGAAAGTAACATGTTAGACCGTGGTAGTGAATTAGGGTTATATGAATTAAGGGATAATAGACTAGCCCAATAACACTAGTTTACAAAATTACATAAATTTCATGTACATTTAATGAGAGGTGACTTTTCTTATGGATTTTCTCCTGCTAAATTCGAAAATCAAGGTTAAAATTTTTTATGGAACAGTTTTTAAGATATTGCGATTTGTTTAATTTTTATACATCATTTCACTTTAAAAACCATATCTGGAGCTAGATGTGCACGATTTGGTCGTTCTTGGTACCAATGAAAGACATTGTAATGATGAACAAATATGTATAATGGGATCTTTATTTGGTTAAGCGGTTCAAAAGATATTGATGAAAATAGTCCACATTTAAAATAAAATTAAATTTTTGAGCTTATTCTGTGGCCACGGAAAAATAGAAACCGATAAAAAACGTCCGGTTTCTCTTCATATGCGTAAACCTGATACTTCTACGCAAAAAATAACACCAACCAGAAGTAAATCAACCGAAAAATGACAAAGTTATTAGCGATTGAGTGAATAAATCCAAATCCTACATTTTGACAAGTGGCCATGCCGGCAACGGTCTTTTTTGTTCTCACATTGACGCCACTGCTACAGCGGAAACTGACATTTCGTTTTGAATCAAACAACACAATTTTGATTATATTACTATCTCACCTTAGACCATATATACATGGAGGTCTCATTGAGAGCTTGAAACTGGCGCCAACATGGTGCAAGAGAGAAAGACATGTGCGAGCGAGAGAAGTATTGAGAATCTGTACTTCTCTCTCTCGCACCACTTCGCACATGTCTTTCTCTCTCGCGTAATGTTAGCGACAGTTTCGAGGCAGTCAACCTTACGCAATGAGACCTCCATGTATATATGCTCTAAGGTAGTGATGGATGGTAGTGGTAGATATTCTAAAGAATAAAGTTGGGTACTTTCGTATGTTTTTTTACAATCAAAATTGTGTCGTTTTATTCAAAACGAAATGTCAGTTTTCGCTGTAACAGCGGCGTCAACGTGAGAACAAAAAAACCGTTGCCGGCATGGCCACTTGTCAAAATGTGGGATTTGGATTTATTCACTCAATCGCTAATAACTTTGTCATTTTTCGGTCGATTTACTTCTGGTTGGTGTTTTTTTTGCGTAAAAGTATCAGGTTTACGCATATGAAGAGAAACCGGACGTTTTTTATCGGTTTCTATTTTTCCGTGGCCACAAAAAAAGCTCAAAAATTTAATTTTTTTTTTAAGTGTGGACTATTTTCATCAATATCTTTTGAACCGCTTAAGCAATTAAAGATCCCATTATACATATTTGTTCATCATTTCAATGTCTTCCATTTGGTACCAGGAATGACCAAATCGGGCACATCTAGCTCCATATATGGTTTTTAAAGTAAAAAGGGGTATAAAAATTGGAAAAATCACAATATTTTAAAAACTGTTCCATAAAAAAATTTTTAACCTTGATTTTCGAATTCAGCGGGAGAAAATCCATAAGAATAGTCACCTCTCATCAAATTTACATTTTCAGTGTAAACTAGTGTAAACAATTCAGTTGAAGATTGATGGCGAAAGCGTGGGGTGGGAATTGGACAGTAGTGCGTCAAGGACTGTGATCCCACGTTGGTTGTACGATAAAGCTTTCAGGCACAAGGAGTTGCAACAAACTGAAACTGTTTTAAAAAGCTATTCTGAAAAAAATGTTTCCTCTTGGCAAATTCGAAGTCTGTGTTCAGTATGGTAGTTTCGAGGAGAATCTCGATGTGCTGGCGGTTGACGCTTGCGGTCCACCACTAGTAGGTCGAGATAGAGACTTGATTTAATTAAGATTACAACTGAGCATATTTTCAAAATAGACAGTGAGTTGACTGGGATTTATGAGGAATTCCCAGAAGTGTTTAGTCCAGGTTTAGGGCGTTATAAATATGATAGGATTAGGTTAGAATTAAAACAGGAAGTGAAGCCAATTTTTTGTAAACCTAGAACGCTGCCCTTGATTTTTAAAAAGAAAATAGAGATGGAATTGAAACGTTTGGAGAAAGAAGGAATTATCTCACAGATAGCTGATGCAGAGTGGGGCACCCCACTTGTGCCTGCATTAAAAAAGAATGGGGAGATTAGAATCTGTGCAGATTACAAGTTTACTGTAAATCAGTTTTTAAAGGATGATAAATACCCCTTACCTCGAATAGAACAACTTTTTGCAGCTCTCAGAGGTGGGAAAGAATTTACTAAGCTTGATCTTTCCCAGGCATATAACCAGTTTGTGTTGGACGATCGATTCAGTTTCCTTTTCGCTTGGAACACCCACAAGGGTATTTTCAAGGTAAATAGAATGCCTTTTGGTGTCAAGCCTGCTTGTTCTATTTTTCAGCAAAAAATTGAAAAGGTGTTGCAAGGCTGCTAGGCAGTAATAATTTTTTTAGACGACATAGTGGTGACTGGTCACACGAGGGGTGAACACTTTGAAAACTTAAGGGAAGTACTTGACTGATTATCAGAGGCAGAGTTTAAAGTCAATAGAGATAAGTGCGAGTTTTTCAGAACCGAAATCAGTTACTTAGAGCACGTAATTAGTGCAGCGGGTTTACGGAAAGATGCCGATAAGGTTCAGGCCATTCTGGAGGCACCGGTGCCTGTTAACACGAAGCAGGTCCGAGCATTCGCGGGGTCAGCAAATTATTATATTCGTTTTGCACCGGGCTTGTCAGCCATATTGCGTCCCATTTATAATTTGTTAAAAGATGGTGTCAAATTTGTCTGGACCAAGGAGTGCAAGGAAGCATTCGTTAGAGCTAAGGAATTGTTAGCGTCGGACCAAGTTTTAACGCATTTCTCGCCGGATACACCGGTTAAGTTGTCTTGTGACGCGTCTGAAAATGGAATAGGAGCAGTGTTGTCACATGTGTACAGCGATGGTAGTGAAGGGCCAATAGCTATTGCGTCAAGAGTATTAGCTGACAGTGAAAGAGAAATTATTCGACGGTCGATAGAGAAACGTTAGCAATTTTCTTTGGGGTAAAGAAATTTGAAAACTACCTAATGGGATTACATTAGAAACGGATCACAAGCCGTTATTAACCATTTTCGGAGAAAAAAAAGGTTGCCAGTGTTTGTAGCCAGTAGACCGCAGCGTTGGGCAGTTTATTTGTCGAATTTCGACTATGTGGTTAAATATATTAAAGGCGAAAATAATGTTAAGGCTGATTGTTTGTCAAGATTGCCAACGGGCAAAATGCCTAGTGTTAAGGAATGCGGAGGTTATTTAAAATTTATCTACGAGCAAGCAGCGTTGGTTGTAGATGCAGCTCGAATAAGAACGGAAATTAAACGCGATCCTATTTTAAGTAGGCTGTACGACCGTGTTAGTAAAGGTTGGAATGGTAAACTAACTGCCGAAGAGGAGGATTTAAAAACGTATTACGCTAGGCGTGAGGAGTTAACTATTGAAGCTGGAATCGTAATGTGGGGTTACCGCGTAATAGTACCTTGTAAGTTAAGATTGCACATTTTAGAGGAATTACACAGCACTCATTTAGAGATAGTCAAAATGAAAAATTTTGCTAGGTCGGCTTGTTGGTGGCCTGGATTAGACAATAACAGAAAAAATTGTTAAAGGTTGTAGAGCGTACAATTTAGCTTCACCGGATCCTAGGAAATCGAAGTTGAGTTTGTGGCCGTAAGCGAGGGAACATTTCGAGAAAGTACACGTTGACCTGTTCGGTCCGGTTGGAGGCCGAATTTTTTTGATCCTGATTGACGCTTTGAATAAATGGATTGAAGTTTTCCTTATGGATTCGACCGACAGCCAAAGCGTGTTAGAGAAGTTAAGGGAGATTTTCCCTCGTTTTGGTATTCCGAAGATTGTTAGTGATAACGGCCGACAGTTTGTATCGTTTGGGTTCGAAAACTTTTGTAAGCGCGACGGCATAGTCCACAAAACGTCAGCGCCTTACCATTCCGAAACTAATGGTGCGGCAGAAAATACCGTCGGAGTGATTAAAAGAAAGCTGATTAAAATGTTAAGCGATACAAAGAACTGTAAAGATATAAGTACACTTTTAAGTAGGTACCTGTTAGGATAAAGGAATGCGGTACATTCTAGTACCGGCAAGTCTCCAGCAGTATTAATATTAAATAGGCGCGTGTGTATTCGATTAGACATGTTAAAACCGAGCGACCATAGTGCCAGTAGTAGGACAAGGGATAACCTCGTTAGATACCATGGAGGGAAAAGACTGCAAATTTTGGAGAAGGGGAGAAGGTGTACGTCCGCGATTATAGACAAACCAATAAGAAAAAATGTATAGAAGCTGTGATTTTGGACTATGAGGGAAGGTTTATCGATGCGAAGTTGAACCTGGAAAGGTTTGGAGGAGGCATGTCGATCAGATTAAAGCGCGAGAATTCGAGCAAATGCACCCATCAGAAGTGATCGCACCCAAAGAGCCGAAGGTTGAAGAGTCACCGGTCGCAGTCGCCGTAAGCGTTCATGATACCGATAACGACCCAGGGGGTCGTCCACCGGAGTGCGTGGAGAGCAGACCGCGAGATCCCGGCACGCGAGAATTAGTACTGGAAGGAGACAAAGCGTTGCAATCGGTTGTTATGCCCGTTACGGCGTCTACGATGCCCGGGACACAAGACACAAAGTCGACACGAGATAGAGACAGGCCAAAATCAGCGGAGCTTGTAGCCGAGACAAAAGAGCCCGGCAGAGGAGTAAGTGTAAGGCCGCGTAGAAATGTTACGCCTTCTGAACGGTACAGTTTTCCGGCTGGGATGGAGGTGTGTGATGTATCGGCGCTGCTAGCGGCCACTTGTAATAGATGAGCGCGCAGGCACACATTCGATAGCGGTAGCAATGTAATTCGTTCGAAGATTATAAGAGTGAATATTATTGGGCACAAGTGTGCAATAAACGCAATGCGTATATCAAACGTTTATACATATAAGTATTTCAGTTCATTATTATTAATAAACATTTAAGTACACACACACACACACGCACATGCACACGCACACGCACACGCACACGCACACGCTCACGCACACGCACACGCACGCACACGCATATGCACACGCACACACACACACGGGCTATTTTTAACCAAGTTAAGTCAGCTTCAAATGATATAAATCGATTTTTCATGGAATTTCCGTCATTATGGTCCGAATTATGGTCGTTCTTGCTATCAGTTTCATCGGTGAAGCATAAGGAATCATCAATTGGCCTCGTTTTCGCAAAGATCTGATAAGAAATGTGGGAGTCGAAGATTGCTCAGTTCTTAATAGGCACTCCAACACCTTCGAATGTCGAAAGCCATAAAATCGGGTGAGGCACTGCTGGGGAGGGGTGTCCTCGCCACGGGGTACCAAGCCGCATCTCCTTGACGGGCGTTGCTGCAGAATTACCCTGTACCATTTCTGCAGCGTGTAACTCGACTACCCGCCGTGTAATCGGTCTACGCGAAGTGGGGCGCAAGTTCGATCATTGTCAGTACTCCTGCCGGAGAGGAATACAATTTACTTCAATTGTAGTACACGTGTGTTTTGTAATAAAGTGTTTCCTGAATTCAATAACTGGCATCCAGACATCTACGCTCCTACCATCCACCGTCAATACGCCTCGTGGAGAGACACAGGAAGAAAAGGGGTAGCCCGCTGTCTACGCGTGGTCCTCTCGAGTATAAACACGAGCTTCGATATCAAAACAAAAGCATGCGTTGACGTATTCCGTGCGAGAGAAGGTGGACATTGGGGAGGAGGTATTGCTGTGAAGAGGGTATCTTCAAGAGAGCAGCCGTTTGTGAGGGGTGCAAATCCGATTGATTCTGATAGAATCTGCTCCCTATGGTTGAAATTTAGTCTAGCAACTATCACTCCTGCTAACCTAACCAATCCAACTTGCATCCTTCCCAAAAGAACCGGTCATCCGAGCGTAGAAGCAAGTGCGAAATAAAAGTAACGGTGCGCTTCTCGATACCGCAGATGTACCTACCTAAGTAGCATTTCTGACGGAAAAGTATTGTCCAGCCTTTGGGCCTGCAAGCGCAATATCTCAAAAACCAGTGTAAATAAAGTGTACACATTAAAGCTTATTGAATTTGTCTTAGCACGCACTACCAAGCCACCTCTTCAAAAAAATAGTTCCATTTAAAAAACCGAACTTGACCATCGTATCTTTTAAACTAATATTCGAAAAAAATTCGTCCGCGCTAATAAATTGGCCCTCTCGAACCATGAAATTACCTATTTTGTTTATTTTTTTATCTTCAATACTTTAGTACAGGCCTGGGAATTAAGTGAACGCAGCGGCCGATTTTCAAAGGCAACGCCTCCTTTCTCCCGCCGCGCGTCTTGGCCCCCGCGGCGGCCTAGCAACTTGGAGCGCCACAGGCCCGTACCAAGTGAACTGCGCGTGACGTATTAGGGCGACATTGTATCAATTGGATTCCACATCGTCGTCCACCCTCCTCGTTAATATTTCAGATTTGCCCAGCACATCTAAAAGTGCGCGAAAATCTAGTTTTCCCAAACATATTTAAATTTTTTATAGTAAAACGCGTTTTTCCAACCCATTTGTTCTCGGGCGACACAGTGGAATAGGCCTATAGATGATACTACTGACAAAAAAACGCATCGATAATAGTACCTCATGGGTATTGTGGAAACCTATTGATACGGGAAGTGCCCCAATGTGCTACGCGCAGTTCATATGATACGGGCCTGAGGCGCTCCAAGCTCCTAAGCCGCCGCGGGGGACAAGACGCGCGGCGGGAGAAAGGAGGCGTTGCCTCTGAAAATCGGCCGCTACGTTCACTTAATTCCCAGATCTGCTTCAGGAGATATCCAGCTATCCAGTCTTCCCAGGGACACCCTGTATATCAGGATATAGTCCGATTATATATGTATTGGACTTTATTGATTCCCCTAGGGGTTACAATCTCTTTTTTCCTCCACCTTTTCCCTTAGATCTACCTTATATCTACCTTAACCTATCTTAACCTATCTTAACCTAATTCCTCCTTATGCCTCTCCCCCTCACCTCTCGCTCGCCCTCTACCTCTGTCCCCGCCGCTCGCACACGCATCCCCCTCTCTCCCGGACCTCCGCTTCCACTCGTCTCCCCTTCCACTCTCATCTCCTCAGTCATGCCTCCACTCCTTCTCTCCTTTCCTCAATTTTTCTCATCCATTCCTCCCCCCCCATCATCCAGACCCACCCCTGCCATCTCCTGCCACCCCCTCTCTTCTCCCCACCCCATACACAGCTCCCACACGTGCTCCCACGTCTCTTCCCACCCTCACATGTCTCACACACACCCTACACCTCCTCTTTTCCTCCTCCTCCCCATACCTCCCCCTCCTCATTTCATTACCCAACTTGAACCTTGCCACACTTCTCCATCTACTTTCTCCCCATCCCTTCTTCAAATACCCCGGCAACCCTTCCCTCTTCACCCTACCATACCATCTGTGTATTTTGATTCCCCTATCTTCCTCCACCTCTCCTCTTCCTGCAATTTTCTTTCCCTGCACACTAACTCCTCTGCTCTTAGTCCCCCCTTTCCCTTATCCCTTCCATCTTCTCCAAAGTCCAACCCCTTTCCTCGTAAAACTCTTTCATTTCTTCTTCCCACCCCTCCAAAACCTTTCCCCTCCTGAACCTCGTCGTCATTTCTTCCCAGCACCTTCTCGACAGCTCCCCCCTTGCCCCTCTTCCAGCTTTCTTTCAAACCCCCACGCCCTCATCCCTGCCCTTCCCTTCATCATTCATCATATAAGCCAGCGTACCTCTTTCCACCCCCAACATCCACTTCAAAAACCTGTCCTGCAGTCGTGCCACCTTCTCCCTTTCCCTCCACCCCCACACCTCCGCTCCGAACCCCACCACCGGCCACACCAGCTTATCAAAAAGCCATAATCTCCTTTCCCAATCATTTCCAAATAGCCTTTTCCCAATACCCCATACCTTCACCATCACCGCCGTCCCTTTTCTCACCCTCCACCCCACATGGGGGTACATCACTGTGTACCCCAAATATTTGAATATCCTCACCTCCTCACTCTCCTTCTCCTTCCATCTTCCATCTCCCCCTCCCCTTCTACACCTCATGACCTTTGTTTTGTCCACGTTAGCCTGCAGTCCCTTCCCATCCACGTACTTTTCCAACTTCCGTATCAGCACCTTCATCCCCTCCTCGTCCTCCGCCAACACCGCCACATCGTCGGCATACGCCAACGCGTAGACTTTCCCCCTCCTAGCTTCACTCCCCCATCCTCCCTTTTTCAACTCCTCTTCCATATCCGCTATGACTAGGGTGAAGAGGCTCGGACTCAGCGGGCAACCCTCCCTCACCCCTCCCCCTCATTGCCCTAACCAATACCTCCTTGTCCACCGAGTCAAACACCGCTTTCATATCTATGAAAAGCACTACCATTTTTCCCCTTTCTTCCCACCTGCCTGTTCATTAAATAATTTAAGAAATGCAAATTATCCATACACACCTTGTACGCCGTCTGTGTTAGGGTTATCCCCCTATATTCATGTACCTTCTTCCCCAACCCCTTCTTCACTACTGGCACCACCACTCCCTCTCTCCACCCTTCTGGTTAGCCTTCCCCCCTCCACACCCTCTTACACAACTCCCATAACCAATCCTCCACTTCCGCGTCTCCATACTTCCACAACTCGTTCGGGATCCCACCCCCCCTCTCGCCTTCTCATCCTTTAGATTCCTTATCACCTTTCCTATTTCCTTCCTCCCTATCTCCGCCTCTCCGTCCTCCCTCCTTCTCATCTTCCCATCCCTTCTCACCCTCCATCCCCCCCCCCCAACAACCCCCTGAAATACCCGTCCCATTCCCCCATTGATATTTCTTCGTTAACCCTCCCTCTCCTTTTCGTCCCCTATTCACCACCTTCCACACTTGCCCCTCTGTTCTTACTCCTTCCACTTCCTTCACCCACCTCTTCACCTCCTTCTTCCTTTTTTCCTCACACAACCTCCATTACTCCCTCTTCTTCTCCTTATATTCTCTCCCATCCCCTCCTTCCCTCCTCCATTTTCCCAACTTTCTCCTTACCTTACTCTTCTCCTGTCTACACTGCTTATCCCACCACCCTCCCTTCTTTACCGTCTCCCCCCTTCCCCATCTTACCCATCGCGCCCGTAATTCTTTTCCGCATCTCACACCACGCCTCCTTTACTCCCCTCTCCCCTCCTCCCCTTTTCCAAACTTCCTCATAAATTCCAATCTTCCCTCTTCCGTCCAGTCTCCTCTACCCCCTCCCCTCCTTTCCCCCCTTTCCCCTTCATCCCTCCCGCCCCTCCCCTCTTAACCACACCACCGCCGGGTGGTGATCTGATTCCACCCTCTCCACTACCTTCAACTTTTCCACTTTCTCCTTGTATCCTCGTTCCCTATCACGTAATCCATTACCGTATTCCCCCTTCCTCCTGTGAAAGTCCACTCCCCCTCCTCGTCTCTCTCTGTATTTCCATTCAATATTCCCCACTCCTTTCCTCTAAGCACTCACACAGCCTCCTCCTTTCCCCATTCTCCTCCTTATCCTTGGATCTCCTTCTCCCTTCCCCTCTTCCTTCACCCTCCTCTTCCCCCGTACCACCCTTCCCTCCTCCCCCGTGCGCGTATTAAAGTCTCCCTATCACTACTCTTACCCCCACCACTCTCTCTTCCATCCACTCCCCTAGATCCTCTAGCTTCTCTTTCAAGTCCCTATTCACATACACCCCCAACTATTTTCCACCATCCCACCCCCCAATCTTCACTTTCTTCGCCATTATCCCCTCCTTCCCTCCCCCTCCCCCTCTCCCACTTCCAGCTCCTTTCTCACCCTCAACATCATTCCTCCTATCGTTCTTCCCTTCTGGCTTCCCTCCTGGCCCACTGCTTATCCCATACATACCATCTAGTTAGCCTCCTTTCCACATACCCCCAATATTTCTCCTCCACCCATGTCTCACTTAGTACCATCACATCTCATTACTCCAGCCCCCTCCGAAATCCTTCATCCTTCCCCTTTACCCCTGCCACATTCCAGAACGCCATCCTCTATCTCCCCCTTCCTTTCCCCTGTCCCTCCTCTTTCCCCCTTCCCACTTCATGCGTTTCCCTGCCCCTCACACCATTTCAGCCCTATCTCGGCCCACCTTCTTTTTCAACCACCCACATTTTCAAATACCCCACCTGCACCTTCCTTCCCCTCTCCCTCTCCATTTGCGCCTCTCTCTCTATCTCCCATTTCGCCCTCCTTTCCTCCTCTGTGAGGTTGTCCTCTACCCTTTCCCTTCTTCCCCTCAGTTTTTTCTTCGCCTCCACCACCTTCCTCTTTTCCTCCCTCTCCTCCAACCTCACCAGCACCATTCCACTCCCCTCCTTCCCTGTTCTTCCTATTCTCACCACCTCCTTTATTCCCTCCGCCCCAACCCCATCCTTTCCCATAACCTCCCCACTTCCTCCTTCAACTCCTTTCCTTCCAACCCCAACCCCCTTACCACCACATTACCTCTTCTCATCTCCCTTTCTTTATTATCCTGCATCACTTCCATCCTTCGAACTCTCATCCTCCATTCCTCCTCTTGTCCTTCCCCCCTCAACCCCTTCCCCTCACTCCCCATTCTTTCCTTTTCCCACCTCCCTACCTTCTCCATCACCTCCTCCATCCTCCTATCCCATTCTTCTATCTTCCCCAGCTTCTCTACCAGCACTGGTTTCCTCACCCTCTCTTCCCTCATCACCTCCTCTTATCTCCTCCTTCCCTCTCTCCACTCTTCCTCCCTTTCCTTCTTCATCTCCTCCCTCTCCTTTCTTATCTCCTCCTCCTTATTTCTTCACTCTTCCCTATCCCTTCTCATTTCCTCCCTCATCCTCCTCATCTCCACCATCATTTCCATTATCATCCCCTCCAACCCTCTCCCTCCTTTCTGTACCCCTTTCTTCCCCCCTTTACCCCCATTTAACGGCGACCCCTGCGTCTTCCCATTTCTCTTAAACCCTCCCGCCTCTTCCGTGTCTCTATCGTCGCGAAGGTAAAAGTTCAGGGGAATGGGAACCACGAACTGCGATCAGAGCAGAGTGATTGAAGGAATTGTAGGAATTATTGGAGAAGTCAACAGAGTTACAATACCGATTTAACGTTATTAGAAGCCGATTAAGACTATTCTAGTAGCCGTAGAGTGTTCGATGTGATTCAGGAAAGAAGAGAGTATGTTTTCTAAGGCAACGCACCGGTGAATAAAAAGTAAGTTTTTCAAGAATTTGAGGACATGAGATAGAATGGTTGATGAATTTATATACAAATGAAAAGTCGGTAACGGCACGGTGTTGATCAAGACTCATTAATCCAAGGCGCGACAGCATGAAGTCATAGTTATGGTAAAATGAAGACTTTTTGGTAAAATAAAAGTTTTTGGATATGTTTGAGAGGGCCAAAAATAGGAAATGCATGTCTTTCTACTTTCGCCCATTTGTATATTCAAGGGGTGAAACCACCCCACATAGTTACCACCTAATAATGGTGTGTTGTGCCCAGGCAACGCCCAAGCACACGTGTCAGACATACCGCTATATATTATACATACTATATTACGTTACGGAACGTTCGAGACGTTTCCAAGCTAAGACAGCCGCTAGCGACCGAATCTACAAAATCAGCAATATGCGAACGCATCGCCGCGATCGGGCATGGTAACGCGTACCACGCCCAACAGGGATATAAAAACCAATTCGACACCGCTAACCAAGAGATTCTAGACCTGGCTCTCGACCTGTTAACACGGCTAAAACTCTTGTACATCTCAGTCTAGTTAAAGTTTGAATAAAGACTTAGTTTTGAGTTTAATCGAACTTGGTATAGTTCACCCAGTAGATTCCCATATTTTGTTCACTCCCGAACCTACGATATCGCCAAATCCCGTACCAGCCTTGCGAGCCATCACGCAGGGCACATCAAATTGGTGGCAGCGGTGGGATTGTGCATCGTAAAATTTGACCAAGCCTTGACACAACCGTGTGATCAACGTCGACAGAGGTTGAACTACCTCCGACAAGACTATTGGATCATCGCAGTCAAATAGGCCAGAACAGGCTATCGTCGCTACCGAGGTAGCACAGAGGACCGAGGAATGGCCTTTGAGAAAAACGTTCGACGCAGTCCGAACGACGACGAGCCTGGCGACGAGTAAAATCAGCCTGCGAGTGAACGGGTGAAACCACCACTAGTCTAACACCAAAATCCATCTACGAGGACGTCACTGATCCGAGGACCAGGACGCACGAGAGGAATTGGAGACTGAAGATCGCGTGGAAGCCGCACCTGAAGGACGGACAGAGAACCGTACGAAGGAAGCAGCCGTCAGAGCACGCAGTAAATAGCTGTACGGATCGACCTTGCTGAGTCCGATTCGCCTTATTACCACCGTTGGATCACAGACGAGAGGACGCCTGACCGAGCTGGCGACATGCGGTTGCGAGCAACCTTGTGAGTAACAGAATAGTTTAAACATACAACTTGTAAACCAGAGTCCTATGAAGTTAAAGACGGTACATGCATGTCTATAGAAGACGAACGCGCAAATCAATTTAAACTCCCGGGTCAAAAAAGCTTGTCACGATCATTCGAGTCGTTTTTCGATAAAAAACTAATCTTCGTACGAGAGGAACTAGACCTTCTACCTTCTATAAACCATCCAAGACCGTCTCACCGAACACTTCGACCGCCGCCGTTGCGACTAAACGTTAGAAAAAGCGACGATTCAAGTGCCGAATCGTCCCCAGAAAACTTTGTAACACCGAATAGAGAATACCCGATTGTACTAGCGGATTTTAGTTTGTTGGATATAGAAGGAACGGAAGAAAGCGAAATGCCACTAAACGCGGAAAATAACCTCCCGGAACCAGACGTGAAAAGACTATCTACCGCGCTGTCGTTAGTCGATAAATTCGTAGGAAAATCGTCAGACGAACTTGCAGAATTTTTGAAGTCTTATACAAGCGCATCGGAGTTTGTCCCCGTGAATGAATTGCCACGATTCTTGAAGACAGTGATAGGTACAAAAATTAAAGGCAAAGCAGCCAAAGTATTAGAGTACAAAGATGTAGATACTTTCGATAAATTAAAGGACATCTTAACTTCCTTATTCGTAGACAAAAGATCTATAGGAGCAGTTGGAGCAGAGTTGCCATGCCTGTCACCAACGAGAAGGCGAAAGCGTAAAATTATTCGCGTGTAGAGTAGAAGAATTAGCAGGAGAATTATCTGAACTATCGGTAAAACCAGGGAACAGCGACGAAGTAAATAACGCGTTAACGGAATCGGTGCAAGAACGCGCCCTAGATGTTTTTACCCTCGGGTTGAATTTAAAACTGAGAACGATCATAAGGTCTCGAAACTACGCAACGCTAAATGCAGCTATCGCCGCAGCTACAGAAGAGGAACAAGCGATGGGTCTAAACACCTCGCGAAACTACAGGAAATTCGGTAATCAGCCCAAAGGAAGGGAAGGATCTAACATACCGCGCTGCGATCGCTGTAATAAATTAGGACATTTAGCTAGGAATTGCTATACGCGATTGAGCATGCCGCGAGAAAACTATCCGACGCAACAAACGACTGTAAAAAGGGAAGTACAGCACGTCACAATGGTCTGCCACTACTGTAAAAAACCAGGACATCAAATCAGAGAATGCAGGGCGAGAGAAAGAGCAAACGGACGAGGATATAGACCGCGCTATACGAACTCGAATTACGGGCGCGAAGATACTAGAGAGAATTTTAACAGAACTCCGGGTCGAGAACAATCTAGCGATAATCAAGATCCCCCTACCGCGAGCCGCGGAACAACTGACTATAGACAAACGAACACAGGACCTAGAGTAGAGTCATACCGAGCGAATACGATAGTGACTTCCCAACTCGAAAATACAATCGAAATTAGGGCGCCGGAATTGATAAATGAAAAAGCGAATATGTTAGTAGACACCGGTGCCGATATTACGTTAGTAAAGATAGGAAAAGTGCAGAAGATGAAATAGTCTCATTGCGAGGCATAGCCCCTATGGAAATAAAGACGCTGTGTCTAGTACAATTAAACATAAAAGTTGGAAATGAAACAGTAATGCACCCTTGCCGGTTAGTCAGAAACGACTTCCCGTTAGAAGCAGACGGAATTCTAGGACAAGATTTTATGGCTAAACACGACGTATGCATCAGGGCGAACCTAGGAATAGAGGTGTACGGAATACAATTCCCTTACTCAGGAGGAAACGTAACTTTAAAACCGCGATCTGAAACCATTCTCCTAGCTAGAACAACAGATAAAGGCGAAGGTATAGTGGAAAGACAATTTATTAAGCCAGGAGTGCTCATAGGAAATTCGCTAACAGTAGGCCGGAACGGGAGATGTGTAATAAGCATAATGAATACTACTACAGACGAAGTTCTTATCAATACGCCAACCGTGACGTTACAAACGCTGACGAACAATGACATTGACCCGACGAACGCGATCGGCGACAAGGAGAGCGACGCACAGACGTACGTGGTACACGCCGTACACGGAAGAAATAGAATGCAATTGTTACGTGAAAATCTTCAACGGAACACTTAAATAAAGAAGAAGAAGACAGCTTACGCGGGCTGTGCGAAAAGTATAATGAAATATTCGGTTTAGAAGGAGATAAGTTAGGATACTCCACGAAGGCGGAACATTCGATTTCCTTAGTCCCAGGTACCAAACCTATATACGTAAAGCCGTATCGATTGCCACAAGCGCATAAGGAGGAAGTAAATAGACAAGTTCGAGAAATGGTAAAGGAAGGAATAATTAGACCGAGCGCCAGCCAATGGAACGCACCATTGCTAGTAGTTCCGAAAAAACCCGACGCTTCAGGAAAACGCAGACTCAGGGTGGTAGTAGATTTTAGACAAGTGAACGAAGCAACGATAGACGATTCATACCCCTTGCCGAACATTACAGATATTTTAGACCGATTAGGCGGAGCAAAGTATTTTTCAACTTTAGATTTAGCGTCAGATTTCCACCAAATAGCCATGAAAGAGGAAGACCGCGAGAAAACGGCATTTTCGACACCATACGGCCATTTCGAGTATAATAGAATGCCATTTGGACTCAAAAACGCTCCCGCGACGTTCCAAAGATTAATGAATACCGTACTATCGGGCCTACAGGGAATTAAATGTTTCGTGTATTTAGACGATATAGTCGTTTACGGACGCTCGTTAAAAGAACACCAAGATCGTCTAGAACTAGTATTTGAACGCATACGCGAGAGTGGCCTAAAACTTCAACCTAATAAATGCGAATTTTTACGAAAGGGAACCGTGTATCTAGGTCATGTAATAACCAAAGACGGCATTAAACCGGACCTTTCGAAGCTCGACGCTGTCCGAAACTTTCCGATACCTAGAGTAGTTAAAGACGTACAATCCTTCTTAGGCTTAGCTGGATACTATAGGAGATTCATAGAACAATTTTCACAAATCGCGAAGCCGTTGACGCAACTACTAAAGAAAGACAAAATATTCAGGTGGACCGCACAGGAGCAGGAAGCCTTCGAAATAATAAAGGAGAAATTAACAACTGCACCGATACTACAATACCCTGATTTCTCGAAACCATTCGTTCTGACAACAGACGCTTCCGGAAAAGCAATAGGAGCAGTATTATCGCAGGGAGAGATAGGACAAGATTTGCCAATAGCGTACGCAAGTAGAGTGTTAAATAAAGCGGAAGAAAACTATAGTACCATCGAAAAGGAATTGCTGGCCATCGTATGGGCAACGCAACATTTCAGACCCTATGTATACGGCACTAAATTTAAAATTGTAACAGACCATAAACCTCTAACTTGGCTTTTTAACGTAAAGGACCCCGGTTCTAGATTAATGAGATGGAAATTGAAATTAGCAGAATACGATTATAGCATAGAATATAAAACGGGAAAGACAAATAAAAACGCGGATGCCCTCAGTAGAATGTTCGCGATAACGCGAGGAACGAAAAAACAACACAGCACCGAAACACTATCCGACGCCAGCGAAGACACGATCGAAAAAGACGAATCCCGACAAGAAGAAGAAACGACTGATGCAACATATACGGAGGACGATAAAAACCGAATACTGCGCGAATTTCACGACACCCCTTTAGGTGGACATTTAGGAGTAAAACGGACCCTGGAACGTATAAAATTAAACCATTCGTGGTCAGGTATGCGCCAAGACGTAGAAAGGTACATTTCAAAATGCGAAAAATGTCAAAAAAATAAACTAACGAGAATAACCAAAGCGCCCATGGTAATTACAGACACTCCCACAGAACCATTCGAGAAATGCGCATTGGACATAGTAGGACCTTTACCCGAAACAAGCCGACGGAACAAATACATATTAACCTTTCAAGATCTATTAACCAAATTCAGTAAAGCCATACCCCTCGAAAATCAAGAAGCAAACACTGTAGCGAAAGAATTCGTCACTAGGATTATTTGCGAATACGGTATACCGCAACGAGTGCTAACCGATCAAGGAACCAATTTCCTTAGTCAAGTGTTCAAAAACGTCTGCAAATTGCTCAAAATCGAAAAAATTCAAACCACGGCCTACCATCCACAATCAAACGGAGCTCTAGAAAGAAGCCATCGTACACTAGCCGAATATCTAAAGAATTTTATCGCGGAAGACCAGACTGATTGGGACGAATGGCTACCGTACGCGATGTTTACTTATAATACTACCCCGCACACGTCTACTAGTTACACGCCCTACGAACTCGTTTTCGGAAGACAAGCAACCCTGCCGACCTCAATAAACCAGGCACCTCAATTAACATATACCTATGACAAATACGCTGAAGAATTACGCGAGAGGCTACGATCGACAAATAGCATTGCGCGCGAAACTATAGGTACCAACAAAGACAAATCAAAAAAGCAATACGATAAAAAAACAGCTAACAGAACTTTCAAAATTGGGGACCAAGTACTTCTACACGACGAGACGGTGAGACGCGGACGATCGAAAAAACTAACACCCACATGGATAGGCCCCTACACGGTCCAGAAAACGCACGATAATAATAATTACTCTATAACGAACGCTTCGCGTACACGCAAACCGACTTAAGCATTTTATTGAATAGGGCAGGAATAGGAAATGGTCGCAATCGTGAAGGGAAGTAACGGTACGCGAACAACTACAAGAACTGAAGGAAATAATATGGCTATATTTTAAAATACTGCTTGTTAATATTATATTTATATATGTTATTCTTCGTCCTCATGAAACATAGCCCATACAACACGCCGCGGGACGGGCTCTGGAAATGAGTCACCATGACGTTCTGGAATAATAACCAGATGCGAATGAGTTAAATTAGAAAAATCCCACTAGAGATAAACAAAACAAAAAAAAATAAATAAAAAGAAACTCACCAAACAGGGCGCGCAAGCCCCACGCGTCCTCACTATCTAAAAACTCGGCGTTTTCCGCCTCCATCTCCCGCCGAGTCGCACGGTATTCCCTTACCGCCCGCCTATACTCAATGCTTATAAATCCCGGCGGAGCCGGATATTCCAACCACTAGAAAAAAAAAGAATTTTTAAAACAATTAACACAAACACTTCAACCCCACGCACAGAGACACTAGACAGTATTACACCCACCAATAGAAACATCACGATCTCGCGTGGTAGGTCCCATAACGAAGGCATAATGGAGACTGTAACGAAATGAGAGGCGACGAGGCAATCGAGCCTCTACGCAAACGAACTGACCGACGTCTGCAAAATTTTATCTCGAAGGAGCCGTGCTCTCGCACGACTAAAGACTTCACGACAAAACGAAACGCCGACTACACCTCGACATTATATTTTTCAGGATTATCGTTCTACAAAAGTCAATACTACTCATAGGAGGGACAACCCCCGACACAGACTTCGCTATAAAAGAATTTCAGGACCACCCAGGCGTTTACTTCGAAAATATAGGCGATCTACAAATCTACCGAGATAGTTGGAAATTAATACTACACGTAGACATATCTTATATTTACCGACGCGAATCAAATCTCCAGGCAGCACTATATGACATACTTGCTCAGTGTAAAACACCCTCTACTGATAATTTACAAAAATTCTATAAAACGTTTGGCACGAAAATTCAAAGCAAAATAGACCGCGTATCCAAACTCCTTACTTACGTCCAACAAACAATAAGCTCCACGCAAAAACTGCGTCGCGGACTAATAGACGGATTAGGTTACATAGGCAAATCACTCTTCGGACTAATGGATTCCGAAGATAGAAAGAAAATAAACGACCAAATAGACTTCCTAAAAAGACAGGACAGTAGACTAAAAGATACAATCAAAGGACAAATGCAAATTGTAAGAGCGAACGCCGAACTTCTCAACGAAACTATACACAACGTACAAGAAAACGAAAAGGCACTTCTAAATGCGACTTGGCAACTTCAATACCTACTCCAACAGACGACTGACATTACCAAATTTCGAGAGACAATAGACGAACACCTCATACTAATAAACAGCGTTGCGGAAACACTATTACGTGACACACAAGATTTGTTAGAATTCATTATGGATATCAAAAAAGGAGTCCTAAACCCGCGACTGATACCACCGGCACAAATCATAACTTATCTTACTTCCGCACTAGCTCACATACCACAAGGACTAAACTTCCCCATCGGAATAAAATTAGAAAACATGCACATCTTGTACGAAATCCTTACACTCTCTGCATTTTCGGATACCAAATCGATTACTGTAATATTAGAAATTCCATTATTAAATGCGAAAAAATTCAAATTGAGCAAGGTACACCCGGTACCCACAAAAATAAACGAATCGTTCTACGCGTATATAGAACCCCTCGACTCCTACGTGGTACTTGATAGCGCGGTGCAAGATTACATACAGTTAAGCAAACAAAACCTATCAAAATGTAAGACTATAAACGAGCTGTACCTCTGTACCTCTAATCACCCAATATTCAAAGCGATACCATGCGGACCGTGCGAAGTACAGCTGTACACCAAATTAACCAAAAAACCGAACAATTGTAAAATACGCATTATGACACTGAATCACACAATCCTAATAGAATTACAACAACCAGGCGCATGGATTTATATCGCGCCGAAACCGATACAATTAGCAGCAACTTGCGACGATAAAGGCACAAACATGTATAGTATTAAGGACTCTGGTATAATAACGATAAGAAATAAATGTACTATCACTACCGCTGAATTTACAATAGAAACCGGAAAACAATACGGAATAGAAAAAACATGGAACTACTTACCTGGTTACAACTTATCACTAGACGAAATTACACTCCCACAAACCACTGTAAACTCGTATCGTAACACAAATTTCGAACTAAAGAGGATAATTAAACACCCAGAAGAATTAAATAAAGTTAGTAAAAAATTAGACGACTTACAAAATGACTTAGAAAAACCTGAGATTATACCAACCGAGTATCACTACAGCTTTTTTACACTATCCTCGATAATGGGACTCATAACAGTTACACTATGTATCTTTACACTCTACAAATGTATTGTACACTTCAAAGCAAGAATATCGCAACACTGTACAACGGACAACACACGTCGCGACAAAACCACACAAAAACCCGAAGCAATAATTAAAATAGTTAGCAAGGAGGGAATGTCTTCCACCAGTTCCCTTTGAACCATTGTAACCGTTATATACAAATCACTATCACCGTATAATACAAATATTATATTATCAAATGTAAACTAATAATATGCGGATTTAATATGCGAATTACCATTATAATCTAGCTTAAGAACCGATGTTAACAAACCGCCAAGAAAAGCTATGGCTTTTCCTCCCTTAGGGGGAAGGGATGTTGTGCCCAGGCAACGCCCAAGCACACGTGTCAGACATACCGCTATATATTATACATACTATATTACGTTACGGAACGTTCGAGACGTTTCCAAGCTAAGACAGCCGCTAGCGACCGAATCTACAAAATCAGCAATATGCGAACGCATCGCCGCGATCGGGCATGGTAACGCGTACCACGCCCAACAGGGATATAAAAACCAATTGGACACCGCTAACCAAGAGATTCTAGACCTGGCTCTCGACCTGTTAACACGGCTAAAACTCTTGTACATCTCAGTCTAGTTAAAGTTTGAATAAAGACTTAGTTTTGAGTTTAATCGAACTTGGTATAGTTCACCCAGTAGATTCCCACCTTTTGTTCACTCCCAAACCTACGATATCGCCAAATCCCGTACCAGCCTTGCGAGCCATCACGCAGGGCACAACAGGTGACTGACGACAAGAACATCGTCCATACAACAAGTTATGACGCAAATTTAATTTATATCAAGTTTTACTGGACATAATTTTGTATCGCGTATGAACTTTGGCAGGTCGATTCACCCCCCAAATATGAAAACGGGTCGCTATAAAAAACACGTATATCTTATTTTTCGGTCCTCTAAAACATATCCAAAATTCAAAGCAATCGGAGGCGGACAGCTGGGAACCTCTCCTTGTTAGAGTTGCGGTGAAAAAAACCTAAAGTCGGTATCATATATATTGGCGGGTCAGTTTCGTGAGGGGATTCTCCCACCACACAGTTTGCCTGCCTCTGTGCTCCTTTTCTCAACGTTTCCTGACTCGCTGTCGTTCCATCTCGCTCTCACCTTCGCAGAACAAGAGTGAGCTAAAAGTGGTGGGGATAGTGCCAAGCTTCTGGGGTGTAGGCCAATCGAGCTGTCAGCGTAGAAATACACACATCAGAATAGGTGTGCATTAGCTACGAAAAAGTTCAAGAGCTTTATTGGTCAGAACATTGATACTTTCTCGATAACTTCATCTCGTATTGACCTACGCATAGCTTCGTAACGCACACAATTATTAGGTACGCTAATAATAAATAACAGCCAAAGAGCTAGGTTCAGGCGGAGCCGAGCAGCGTTCCCGTTACCCCACCATACCCTGCGAGGGCCATGCAACTCCAACTGACAAATCCACGATCGTCAGATAGTAGTGGCTGATTTCTCCTCGATCGCTGTTCCCGAAAACGAATTCACCGGCCAATATATTTGATACCGTCTTTAGTGTTTTATACGCGGAGATTAAGAAAATGTTGATAATGATAATAGAACGTTAAAGTACAGACAAGTAAATACTAAGGTTGCGTATGGTGTCAACAGAGATGAGGTTTGAATAGAGTAAGGAAATATTACTATCGCCCTTTAACGGGATAAAAACTAACTTCAAAGTCAAATTGGCACTTCGACTTTTTTCGCGTATAACTCTCAAAGTACAACAGACAAAAAAAAATGTTTCAAACAAAAGTTTAATGGTGCAATAAGCGCTACAAAATAACGTTAACAAAATGTTTAGAAAAGTTTTTTCTTAAAAAAAAATTTTACCTCACGTTATTTTTAACAATTTTTCCATTTACATAATAACTAAAAATATAGGGTGTTTTTTGTTACCGTGTATATGAATTGTAGAATGCACTATCAGCTTATGGAGTTACATGAAGGCAAGTACACGGTGCGCACGGTTGCGCGCTCACAACACATAGTAACTTGCATACTAAGGCTCGTTTTGTTTGCTGCAGACCTTAATACATGACGGTGACAAATATGATAACATAAAAATATTAAAATATAAAGTATTATATCAAAATTATTCGATTATGTTTTGTCTATAATGTCTATGATGTTTTATGTTTGTGCATACTATGCTGCAATCACATACGGTGCACTGTATCAGACATATGTATATATATTCATTTAATGACTATTCTTAACAAGTTATTTCTTAACCTTGCAGTTAAAAATACATGTATACATATATGCATTTCAGTCCTCATAATTTTCACAGGCATGATGTTAATAAGTTTGATGGGCTCATAAAATATAATGTTATAGCATTAGGATTTCAATAAACGACATTTTTCTCGTATGATCCCTATTTTACTAGTTTTTGCCGAGTTTGGGCGGCCATATTGGATCCGCCATCTCCTTTTTTAAAAATCATGCAACGGATTCGTAATCAGCGATATCTAATACCACAGTATACCAAGTTTCGTTGATATTCATTTCGATTTGGCGTGGGATTCAAGTTTTGTGTCTGACTATGTCATTTTCTCCCACGCCGCGCCGTGCCGATCGGTGCTACCTGGGTTGTTTCACTCAAATGCCTATAATTTCGTCATTTTTCCGAATTTTTACATCGGATTTGTTTTATAATATTTTTTAGGGACATGAATTATTACATCAGCAATCACTGTGTTACTTAACACGAATATAACTATATTATAACACTTGAGATCTAAATTTAGTACTTTTTACTTTACGCTCTCTATACATAGTCTCTTACGCTCTCTATACACCCGAACTCTCACGATCCTGTCCGAACCCGGCCGGAGCGTAAGTATCGTTCGCATTGGCGGGGCCTAATATGTAACATTTTCCCTTTTGTGCCCATCAATGTATGCATCCACACGGCTATTATTCTACACCTACTTGCAGGGCCGTTCCTGGATTTTGGCCGCCCAGGTGCAAATATTCTTTAATTAAAAATTTAATATGCAGTGTTTACTTTTATATCTATACATACATAATTTTAATCAGTTATCATGAAAAACAGTTTCGATTATTATTCTTATTAATCAAAATTTTACATATAATAAACGGCCTGCGGCCGCCCCTAGGTATGGCCGCCCAAGTGCGGAGGCACCTTCTGCACCCCCGCCAGGAACGGCCCTGCCTACTTGTCTAGTATTTCTAATTAGTTTCTCGGCGTATAATGGTTTATTTAACACGTCCGCTTCCATTTCCTCGGACTTGACATGGGTTAAAGTTACCAGTTCCTTTTTTACGTCGTTTTTAATAAAGTAGTATTTTCGATTTATATGTTTCATTCTGTATGTAACTTTTTCGGTCATGATCCAATCGATTGTCGACTTGCTGCCTGTTTTAATTCTTTCCCATGCCCTATCCTAAGCTCTCTAACAATCCCTGTATCCAAATTGTTTCTTGAACCCCTTCGCATATGGCCACTAACTCCGCCTCACATGTGGACAATGCGACTAAAGACCGTCGCCCATTTCGCCGAAGCGAAGCGCGGCGACCGAAGCGAACTGTTCGTCGGCGCTGTTCTGTCATATGGGCGATGCATGGTCGCTGCTATTCCATCATATGAGCGATGCGTGGCTGTAGCGCTTCGCTTCGCTTCCGTTCGGCCTAGTGGGCGACGACCTTAATACTTGTTTTTTACTTCTCCACGCGATGAGGTTACCTCTTATTTTCACGGTATACACTTCGTAGGATTCCGTGTCGCGTGTTGTGTCCCATCTTACGTCGGTGCTTATTGTAATCCTATTACCTACCCCAGGCCTTCCCAAGTAGGGGAAATCTGCTCCCAAAACAGATGTTTCGGTTCTCCCTCCAACGCTGCGCCTTAGCTGCTAAGGCCGCTAAGGTGGGACGAGTTCTGCTACCCTCTCTCCGAGGGCACAGTAACGTCGCTGGGAAGCATGTTGGGCGCTTTAGGGCGAAAGTACCAAATGTGGCAAATTTTTATAGGTCATTTTGAAATACTAGTTTAAATTTTAATTTTTCCTACTATTTTTAAGTCATTATGAAATTTCCTATAAAAATTTGACACATTTGGTACTTTCGCCCTAAAGCGCCCAACATGCTTCCCAGCGACGTTACTGTGCCCTCGGAGAGAGGGTAGCAGAACTCGTCCCACCTTAGCGGCCTTAGCAGCTAAGGCGCAGCGTTGGAGGGAGAACCGAAACATCTGTTTTGGGAGCAGATTTCCCCTACTTGGGAAGGCCTGACCTACCCTGATAGCCAGATTTGGGGAGCAGAATCTAATAGTAAGGCTATGCCGGTTCTAACGTAGGTCCTCTGAGGGGAGCGCGGGGGCGGGGGGAAGTGATGGCGCGCGGGGGAGCGCGGCGGAGGGAAACATAGGCGCGGGGCCTGTGGGGAGAGGAAGACCGGTTGCGCGCGCACGTGCCGCGGAGTGGGGGAAGCCGCGATGATAGAGAGGATCAGTCCAGGCCGAGCCGCCGCGGAAACCTGGCCCACCGCCGAAAACTTTTTAGACCTAACCGGAGGGAGTGAATGACCCCCGAGAACTTTTTCAAACCCCGATCCACCCCCGAAAATTTTTTCCGAGCGAGAGGATGACCCTGGCCCACCCCCGAAAATTTTTTTCCAAACCAATATGCGACATACAGACATTTCCAACGCAGAGAAATAATAATTTATTTTTATTGGGTGTGATATCCCACTAGTTTTCGCGCGGTACTATTCTAAATACTTTCCCATATATGTCAAAATCACTCCATCAAAGTCCCTCAAACTCAATTATAACCCCTTTCCTATTTAAACACCCAAAATCCATTCGACGGGTTGAGTATCTCCTTTTACCATTCATAAAACCCCAAAGGTCTAATTACGACGAATATTTGGCGTACGTGACATAAATATGTCTATTAATAGACGTACCGTTCATAAAAACCCCGGAAGTCCTATTGCGACTTATTTGTTAAATATGTCAAGGTTCCTACCGCGCGTACCCCCGCAACATTCCTGTAAGGATACATAAATATGAGGTCCCGAGAGGCCGAAGATTCATTATCAACCAAACTTCCGTATGGAAAGTATATTCTTTACCACATTCAAACTGTATCGCGAAGAACTCATTATTATTCTAAGATTCGTTTTGTTTAGTGTTATTAAGCATTAAATTCAGTGACCAACAATCACCGTTCATCAAACATTGTAAGCTATTACATTACCATTTATAATATTGTATATAACCACCATCATTTATATTTTGTATTACCGTTTCTATTGCTTTCTATATTATTACTTTTCATATTAACGCTTATTGCGAACGCTTATATTACTTTTCTACATCAACGCTTATTGCGATCATTTATTGTTTGTATAACTATTCATATTATTACTTTTCATATTAACGCTTATTGCGAATACTTATTTTGTTTTCTATATCAACGCTTATTGCGATCATTTATATTACTTTTCTATATCAACGCTTATTGCGATCATTTATTGCTTGTATAACTATTCATATTATTATTACTTTCATATTAACGTTTATTGCTTATGTCAAAATATTTAATTATCATATATTATGTTTCATGTTCACATTCATATATTGTGTTCAATTACAATTAAACAGTAATAACGTACTAGTGTTTAAAGTAAATAAACCTCTCTATTTTTAAAATCACGCTTCGAATTATTGTGCGCATCCTTTGGTTACAAAGATTCCAAACTAAGACAGGCTGCAGTATCAGCTGATTTCTGTTCGTGAACGCGAGAACGGTTCCACTGTTTACAAACATACTTTTGCGTGAGCCGTGCAATTTACGGAAGTATTACGTGTGGCTTTCTTTACATAAATGCAACGGTAAATCCTGTTATCGAAATCAAAACAAACATAAGGTGCTCTAACGGGTGTTCCCCGGGTGTGTATTCACTATTTAAACCTTCCTTGGTCGATCAGTGTGCAGGATTACAGATTCGCGCCTGCCGTTCTTTCCTTCAAAACGATCAGTGTGCAGGATTACAGATTCGCGCCTGCCGTTCTTTCCTTCAAAATACTCAGTGTGCAGGATTACAGATTCGCGCCTGCCGTTCTTCCCTCAAAATCCTCAGTGTGCTGGATTATAGATTCGTGCCTGACTTTCCCTCAAAATCCTCAGTGTGCTGGATTATAGATTCGTGCCTGACTTTCCTTCAAAATCCTCAGTGTGCTGGATGCAAGATTCGTGCCTGAACTCCTTCAAAATCCTCAGTGTGCTGGATGCAAGATTCGCGCCTGACTTTCCCTTTAAAATCCTCAGCGTGCTGGATGTAAGATTCGTGCCTGAACTCCTTCAAAATCCTCAGCGTGCTGGATGTAAGATTCGTGCCTGAACTCCTTTAAAATCCTCAGCGTGCTGGATGTAAGATTCGCGCCTAACTTTCCTTCCCCCCATAGTCATCGTTCCAAATACCTCACCCGGGACGTGACATGGGAATTGTTTCGGACGATCTCGGGAAAGATCGGCGTTTTCGCACCGCGTATTCGGAGGGTGGGAAAGAGATAGAGCATTACTTTAAAGCTAAAATCTGGGAGAGGGAAAAAGACAGCGCTACATAGTGATACAAACACATTTTATTCTAAAGCTAACAGTATTTCAAAGCGTTCCGATTTAACGTGGCGGCATATCGTGTGTAATTTGAATCTCCTGGAGCAGTCGTGCAGGATGGCGACATTTGGCAGCGCGAGTCATAGAAAGAATTATGCGGCGTCAGCAGAAACTTTTTTCCATACCAATATGTGATGGAAAGTTTTCCCCAACACAGAGAAATAATAATAATTTTTTAATCACCGATATAGCAAACTGTTATGTAGCAAACAGACATATTTTTCCGGACCAATATGTAGCAAGCATTCTAAAGCTAACAGTATTTCGAAGCGTTCCTATTTAACGTCGCGGCGTATCGCGCGATTACGCGTAATTTGACTCCTCTGAGACACCTGCATGCGATGATGTCATTTTCACTGCGCGAAGAACGCCCGAACGAAATAAACGCCGAATCTTAGAATTAGGTGGCGAAACCCCCGAAAACTTTTTCAGACCCCGATCCACCACCGGAATCTTTTTCCGAGGGAGGGGACAACCTTGACCCACCCCCGCACCGATCTAGCAAACCAATATGCACCAGAAATTTTTTTCCCCAGCGCAGAGAAATAATAATTTTTTAATCAACGATCCACCGAACCATTATGTAGAAATATTATTTCAAACAGATATGTAGCAAGCATTCTAAAGATTTTAAAGCGAACAGTATTTCAAAGCGTTCCGATTTAATGTCGCGGCGTATCGCGAGATTTCGCGAAATCTGACTCTTCTGGAGCAGCCGCGCTAGATGACGTCATTTGGCAGCGTGAAGAACAAAATACAATACATGTAGAAACGTCGAATCTTAAAATTATGCGGCATCAGCAGCAAAAATCTTTTCCATATCAACAGACATTTTTTTCCCAACGCAGAGAAATAATAATTTTAATCCCCTCCCTCACCGATCTACCGAACCAATATGTAGCAAACACAGACTCTAAAGCTAACAATTTTTAAAAATGTTTTTCAATCTTAACATCGCAGCGTATCGCGCGATCACGTGTAATTTGAATCCCCCGTGATGGGACCGCCGTGCAAGATTACATCATTTGGTGGCGTAACGAACGCACGAATCATAAAAAGAATTATGTGGTGTCAGCAGAAATTGGTGAGGTGAGAAGGAGGAAGACGGATAAGTAAATAGAGAAATAATATGTTTAAGAAATTTAATTACAATTAAAAGAATATAAAAATATAAACAGAAATGGAATATAATTTAACATTTTTTTCCTACGAGCATCCGCTAAAGTATCATTGATGACAGATGCTACCAGTTCGCAATCTACAAGATAATCCTCGTCGTCCACATATTATTTTAGCAGCACGACACGTATGTAATGTTTCGCAGGCAGCATCGCTCTGTTACAACACAGTAACAAAAGTTTTAAAGTTTGTCCTCACATCTTCTGCAGTTTGATACAGCCGCGGATACACATAGCTTACACATGACGCAAGATTAAATAAAAATGATACTGTATTCAGTTTGAAATACAGCGACTTATTACGTAGTATCGTCTTTAGAATTGGAGGCGAGAATCATAGAAAGAATTATGCAGAGTCGATAGAAATTGATGACAAGTGAAGGAGGGAGACAGACAAGCAAGTAGATTGAAATATTTGTAAAATGATTACATATTGTTCAATTAATTAAACAATAGAAATATAAAAATAGAATATAAATAGTGTATCGGCAGAACCATCTCTCTCTCTCTTTCTCTCTCTCTCTCTCTCTCTCTCTCTCTCTCTCTCAATCTCTCTTTCTTTCTCCTTCTCTTTTTCTCTTCTTCGCATCAATCGCAAGACAACTTGAACATTTTCGAACAGCTGATGGACTTCCTATTTACTTTTCACGACATCATACATACATACTCTTCCACACAACTCGTCTACATTCATACGCACTCATGCTCTCGTGACCGACCCGAGTGCTCAGTTACACAGAACAGTAATATCTCAACAACATTCGCCGAAAGTGTTACGTATCTATTGTATCGCCGCAATTATTTATCTCTAAATAAACCGCACTATTCTCAACATCTTTGAGTTCTCTCCATACAAATAGAATATAAAAATACAATATAAAAAGAAAAAATATAATACTAATAATAAAAATAATAATTTAATTTATTACCCACTTTCGTGTTACAATTTAACGATGAAATAATCTTTCCATTTCATTCTCATGATTGTGTCAGTGTAAGTCCCACCCTTCTAATGTATCCTGCTGTGTCTTAACAATTTTTTCTATTTTACAAGTGTTTCCTAATCTATTATATGTTACATAATTTTCTTTTATCACTTTCCTGTTCTTCCCATCTTTTCCTTCTCCCTATTATCTCCCATAGAATAGCCAAGTTTTCCCCTTCTTCTCTAATTACCTCTTTCCAATGAGGAAGATGACTGCAACTTTTTCCCACCCGTGACACCACCGGCACACATTCACATTTATACATTCCACAAATGAAAAATTCACGCGCAAACAATTCACACATACGCAATCAAGCACATCCGCAGTACTTGCGCTAGTGGCGCCATCTGCGCCGAGCTTTGGGTCATCTTCCCCATTGCTGCCACTCTCTCCACTTACTTCACATGCTTCAATCACGTGTTTCACTGTTTCTTCCTCTTTCTTAAAAACCCTGCATATCCTTTCTTCTTTCGATAGCCAACCACGGAGACCTCTCCAGACCTGGCCCATCCCCGAATTTTTTTTATACCTAACCGAGGAAGGGAATGACCTTGGCTCAACCCCAAAAATTTTTTTAGGGCCAGAATATTTTTTCTAAACCAATATGTAGCATCAGCAGAATTTTTTCCAGCGCAGAAAAATAATAATTTATTTTTTATTGGAAATTGTTTCGGACGATTTCGGGAAAGATCGGCGTTTTTTACACACCGCGTCTTCGGAGGAGGGAAAGAGAGAGCATTATTCTAAAAGCTAAATTCGAGAGAGGGAAAGAGTCGGCCCTACATAGCGATACAAACACATTTTATTCTAAAGCTAACAGTATTCTAAAGCGTTCCGATTTAACGTCACGGCGTATCGTGTAACCTCCGGGACATCTGCATGTGATGATGTCATTTTCACGGCGGGAAGAACGAAATAAACGCTGAATCTTAGAATTAAGTTTCGAGGAGGATGATGGATAAATAAGATGGAGAAATAATATATGTTTAAGAAATTTTATTTAAAATTAAAAGAATATAAAAATCGAATATATATAGAAAATAAAAAATATAAAATAGAAATAGAAATAGAAATTGAAAAATATAAACAAATGAAAAATAAATAAAGATTAAAATCTATATAAATCGCACACCGCGGGCGGCGGCAGCGCGAGCGGCGTTGGCGGTGGCGAGAGCGATGGTAGGGAGCATGTCCTGCAAATGCTCTATCTGGGGCGGCGGTGGCAGTGGTGGCAGGTTCTAAAACACGTAAACCTCAATATAATATTGATACGTGTAAACATTCCGTATAATGCATTATCGCAGCAAAAGATTAAAATCTATATAAATCGCACACCGCGGGCGGCGGCAGCGCGAGCGGCGTTGGCGTTGGCAATGGCGACGATGGCAGTGATATTGATACTGATGACATCGCTAGCGATGACGTCTGGCCGGTTAGTGATGCTGCGATAATGCATTATACGCGATGTTAAGATTGAAAAACATTTTTAAAAATTGTTAGCTTTAGAGTCTGTGTTTGCTACATATTGGTTCGGTAGATCGGTGAGGGAGGGGATTAAAATTATTATTTCTCTGCGTTGGGAAAAAAATGTCTGTTGATATGGAAAAGATTTTTTCTGCTGATGCCGCATAATTTTAAGATTCGACGTTTCTACATGTATTGTAATTTGTTCTTCACGCTGCCAAATGACGTCATCTAGCGCGGCTGCTCCAGAAGAGTCAGATTTCGCGAAATCTCGCGATACGCCGCGACGTTAAATCGGAACCAGGGATCCGAACCGCCTAGTAACCCTAACCCTTACCCGGTTAACCAAGGAAGGTTTCTGTAACCCGTAGTAACCGCGAGGGAACGGTTCTTAAATTCTAGAAGAAACCGAAGTAACCCGGTTAACCCGCTACGAGCCGGTTACTAGCGAAATAAGACAGTCTTGCCTAGACTAAACAGTCATTTAAGGCAAGGAGCTACGTCCGACAATGGATGCAGCCTGGTACCCCGTAGCGAGGACAAACCCCCGCAGTGCCTCACCGAATTTTATGGCTTTCGACCCTCGAAGGGGTTTGAATACCATTAAAACTTGAGAAATGTCCAGGATTTCCTCATTTCTCATCAGATCTTTGGGAAAACGACACCGATCGATTCCTTATGTTTCGCCGATGAAACTAACACCACGAACGACGTAATTCGGACCATAATGAAAGAAATTCCATGGAAAATCGATTTATATGATTTTAAGCTGACTTCGTTAAAAATAGTCCGATTTAAATGAAATTTGGTATGATTTTCATCGGAAAAACATAAGGAATCCATCGGCATCATTTCCACATCGATACGATAAAGAATAAAAAAAATTTTTTTAAACAGGTATGAATCCTCGGCCGACCGTAGCGAATTGAGGTCGCCGCCCCGCAGTCAAGGGATGAAAATGTGAAATATCCATTTCAGCGTAAAAGAAATTCTTTATTCTTTATCGTATCGATATGGAAGTGACACCAATTACTTTTACATAAGGAATACAAATTGCTAGTGTAAAAGTTGTCCGATTTACATGACATTTGGTATGATTTTCATCAGGAAAACATAAGGAATCCATTGGTGTCACTTCCATATCGATACAATAAAGAATAAAGAATTTCTTACTACGCTGAAATGGATATTTCACATTTTCACCCCTTAACTGCGGGGCGCCGACCCCAATTCGCTACGGTCGGCCGAGGATTCAGAAAAAAATAATTCTTTAGTCTTTATCGTATCGATATGGAAGTAATGTCGATGGATTCCTTATGTTTTTCCGATGATAATCATACAAAATTTCATGTAAATCGGACTATTGTTAACGAAATTAGCCTCAGATTATGGAAATGAATTTTGCATGGAATTTTCTTGGTTATTTTCCGAATTACGTCGTTCTTGGTGTCAGTTTCATCGGCGGAAGATCTGATGAGAAATGCGGAAGTCGAGGATTTCTCACTTCTTAATAGGCACTCCAAACCCTGTATTATTCCAATATTACTGTAACCGCATTAACCCGGTTAACCCGGTTAGTGGGGTCACAGAGGAATTCTGTTACCCGGTTAGACGGGTTAGTCGGCGGTACAGCGTACCGAACCGGGTACAGGTTAGGGTTCGGTTCCCTGATCGGAACGCTTTGAAATACTGTTCGCTTTAAAATCTTTAGAATGCTTGCTACATATCTGTTTGAAATAATATTTCTACATAATGGTTCGGTGGATCGTTGATTAAAAAATTATTATTTCTCTGCGCTGGGGAAAAAAAATTCTGCTGCATATTGGTTTGCTAGATCGGTGCGGGGGTGGGTCAAGGTTGTCCCCTCCCTCGGAAAAAAATTCCGGTGGTGGATCGGGGTCTGAAAAAGTTTTCGGGGGTTTCGCCACCTAATTCTAAGATTCGGCGTTTATTTCGTTCGAGCGTTCTTCGCGCCGTGAAAATGACATCATCGCATGCAGGTGTCTCAGAGGAGTCAAATTACGCGTAATCGCGCGATACCCCGCGACGTTAAATAGGAACGCTTCGAAATACTGTTAGCTTTAGAATGCTTGCTACATAATGGTCCGGAAAAATATGTCTGTTTGCTACATAACAGTTTGCTATATCGGTGATTAAAAAATTATTATTATTTCTCTGTGTTGGGGAAAACTTTCCATCACATATTGGTATGGAAAAAAGTTTCTGCTGACGCCGCATAATTCTTTCTATGATTCGCGCTGCCAAATGTCGCCATCCTGCACGACTGCTCCAGGAGATTCAAATTACACACGATATGCCGCCACGTTAAATCGGAACGCTTTGAAATACTGTTAGCTTTAGAATAAAATGTGTTTGTATCACTATGTAGCGCTGTCTTTTTCCCTCTCCCAGATTTTAGCTTTAAAGTAATGCTCTATCTCTTTCCCACCCTCCGAATACGCGGTGCGAAAACGCCGATCTTTCCCGAGATCGTCCGAAACAATTCCCAATAAAAATAAATTATTATTTCTCTGCGTTGGAAATGTCTGTATGTCGCATATTGGTTTGGAAAAAAATTTTCGGGGGTGGGCCAGGGTCATTCTCTCGCTCGGAAAAAGTTTTCGGGGGTGGATCGGGGTTTGAAAAAGTTCTCGGGGGTCATTCACTCCCTCCGGTTAGGTCTAAAAAGTTTTCGGCGGTGGGCCAGGTTTCCGCGGCGGCTCGGCCTGGACTGATCCTCTCCATCATCGCGGCTTCCCCCACTCCGCGGCACGTGCGCGCGCAACCGGTCTTCCTCTCCCCACAGGCCCCGCGCCTATGTTTCCCTCCGCCGCGCTCCCCCGCGCGCCATCACTTCCCCCCGCCCCCGCGCTCCCCTCAGAGGACCTACGTTAGAACCGGCATAGCCTTACTACTGAATCTGACGTCAGAACCGTAGTCGTCTGTGTCCGCATTTGGCTGCGTTCTGAGGTGCAGATTCTGATGTCAGATCCTGATGTCAAATCGGCAGCAGATGGACAGCAGATTCTGCCGTCTGCTTGACTGTGGGGAGCGCGCTAGCGAGTTTCCTCTCTATGTTCCCCCACTTCTCTGACATATGGAGAGTGGGGAGTCGTCGTCTCGTGCGAGTTGCAAGAATCGCCATGTTCGCTCTTGCCTTGGGATCCTCGTAGGGATCAGACGTATAGCAAATATATATACATTCACGTTTATCGAGCATAACATGTGTTCAGTTATTCACCACCCAGTTAGTCCAGTAAAACTCGATGCTACACGCATTTCTTCGACCTCCTCTTCGGGCAGTCCTACATGAGCACAGCGAACAGCGCTATCTGAGGGTCAGAATTGGCAAACTAATTTAAATTATTATATACCTAAGAAATTGGTGTATTCCTACTAAACCCTCTACAGGGTGTCCCACGGTAGACTGGACAGCGCCGTAGCTCCTAAAGTATTGGAGATAAAAATATTTAAAAAATAGGGAATTGCATGGTTCGAGGGGGCTAACAAATTAGCCCGGACGAATTTTTTTTCGATTATTATTTTAAAAAATACGATGGTCAAGTTCGGTTTTTCAAATAGAACTATTTTTTTTTAAGTCCTGAGTTGATAGTGCGTTCCAAGACAAATTCAATAAGCATCAATGTATACACTTTACTTCCACTGGTTTTTGAGATATTGCGCTTGCAAATTTACTGATTTTCACTGTGTTTGAGATTCGGTAGTTCCGATCTCCGCCACACCCAACTCATCGCAGCACCTCTTGGACAGCGGATCGACAAGCCCGATCCACAATCGATCGACCAATCAGGTGTCAGCGACAGAATGCTCAGCCAATCGCATTTCCCCACGTCGCTCGATCCTCCAGACTTTTGGAGAAGACGACTAACGGAAATCGATCGGCCATATTGATATTGCTCTTCTTGTTCACGCAGAGTACGAAAGTAGACGCGTCGGTTTTACTGAACGTTTTTCTCAAGTAACTCGTGAAGGCTCATTGTTCTGCTCGTGCTAACGCTCAACCGTTTTGTATCTCACCGCTCAATTCAATATCTCGTGCTCAGACTCGTCGTGTATCGATTGTGGATCGTGGTCAGTTACGCGGCCACGTGTGCGTCGTTTTGCGATTCGTCTCAACGAGACAGGAACTGTACACTCTCTGCACAACGTGCATCTGCTCATTCTCACTCATAATTCTTTTATGTTCGGACTCACTCAGCGAGTGTACAATAAACATTGCTCATAAATACTGTGCGTTCTTTACATAACCTCACCGGCATCTCACGCTCATCGCGATCTCTTTCGCGAACATTTTTTGGTCCTTCGAGCCGGATTGTTGTGTGAAGTTCTGTGCAGTGCTCACCCCGAACAGTTCACTCTCATCGCTCAGTGCTCATCATGTCTGACGGAGAGAACAACTCCACCAACCGGCTCAACCAGCCGACAGGACGAGATCCTCGTCCCCAACGACGATACCTGCTCCGCTCGTCATCAAGTCGAGATCGCAGGTTAGTCGATTTGAGGCATTACAAGCCCTGCAGGACGAAATTCCGAAGGACGCAAATACGACGTCCCTCGGCGAGGTGCAGTTGCTGCTAGACAGCATAACAGAGCTGCACAAAGCGTTCCTCTCCGAGCACGCTCACCTTGAGGAATTTTGGCCCGTCAAGTGCCTCTGGCACGAGTACTTCGCCTCAGATCTCCTGGGTCGTGAAACGACTCTCGTGGCTCAACTCAAAAGGGCACTCAAACATATAATTTCTCAACGCTCAAATTCAGCGCAACCCAGCTCATCCACTCATACCGACACAATCTCAGGGGAGATGAGCAGCAGAGCGGTCAAGATTCCTGATTTGGCCATCCCCAAATTTGGGGGCAAGTTCGTGGAGTGGCCCGCTTTCAGTGAGTTATTCACCTCACTCATTATTAAGGACTCGGGGATATTGACCGCCTGTACTACCTGAGGGCGGGTCAATGCCTTCCCTCTGCGAGGCTAATCCTTCCCAGCCGCTTGGGAATATTTGGAGAAGCGATTCTCCAACAAGCGGCTACTCATCAAGGAGCAGCTTGACAAGCTGCTCTCCATCTCGCCGATCTCAACCCGGTCAGCGCCTGCTCTCCACGACTTGGCTGCCACCATAAACGAGGTCAACGAGACGCTCATCGCTCTGGGTGCTGACAAGGAGATGCACAATTGCCTCCTAGTGCACATTCTCACCAATAGCTTGGACAAGGTCACGCGAGAGGCCTGGGAGACATCGCTGGCCAACTCACCTGATTGCCCTCGGTATCAGGACCTACTGGCGTTCGACGAAACCAAAGGTGGCGCCTTAGAGCAGATGGAGGCCATATCGAAGAAGCCAGCGACCCCTTCAACCTCCACTGCTCGCTCATCTCAGAGGAGGTCTACCGCTCACCCTGCGACGCAGACAAAAAAGCAGGCTCAACCGGCTTCAAAAGCTCAGACGTCGCAATATCCATGCGACTGGTGCCACGGCGACCACTTCATGGTCATGTGCCCTAAGTTTAGGGAATCGCCAGTGACCGAGCGCCGCAACTTCATCGTCGCTCGATCACTCTGCAAGAACTGCTGTGGTCGACACGACACAGATGTGTGCAGATCGGCGCACCGGTGCAAGATTTGTGGGGCCAAGCACCATTCGATGCTGCACCCTTCTCAACCAGCGGTTACTCAAGGCTCAACACAAGCTAAGCCCAGGTCGACGACCGAGCCCAGCTCTGCTCAACAAGCCCCTCCAACGGAAGGGAAGAAGTCAGAAGATGACACTGACTTCTGAAGCGTTGGTGCAGTCGTCAACTCACTCTCACCCAAATCACCAAGCTCAAGCACAACAGGTCAAACTCATACGTCTCTGTCTCACCCAGCCACTGGTTACCACGCAACCTCGCTCACGCTCACCCTGTAAGCAATAGCTAACGCACAGCTCATCTCACCGGTGGCCTCGCTGCCAGTCAGGCTACTTATCGACTCAGGCTCAGAGCTCACCTTCATCAAGGAGGAGCTCATCACTCAACTTAACCTTCAAAGAACCCACTCATCCATCTCAATTATTGGCATTGGAGGCAACAAAACTACTCACACTCGAGGCGTCGTGTCAATCACTCTACGATCAAGCTACGACTCCTCCACGGTCTCCACTCAAGCTCATGTTCTGCGAACTCTCACATCCAGTCTACCATCCGTTGAAGCGCCACGTCAAGAATGGCCACATATCACCAGGTTAAGGTTAGCTGATCCAGATTATCTAAAACCTAGGCCTATTGACATAATTATTGGTGCAGACTCATATGGAAAAATAATAAAACCTAACCTCAAAAGGGGTGACCCTTCAGTGCCAATTGCCCAGTTCTCAATCTTTGGGTGGCTCGTTCTTGGGCCAGTTAAAACACCTCAGTCTCAATTCAGCTCGTCGCACACAGCTGCAGTCATGCAGCACAGCGACAGAACAATACAAGATTTATTGGCAAAATTCTGGATTCAAGAAGAGCTCCCGACAGATACGCCCTCAAAGCTCACCCCTGAAGAACAAGAATGTGAGGATCACTTTCGGGCGACACACACTCGTGATTCTACAGGAAGGTACATCGTACGCATCCCTCTCAAGTCATCTCGAAGTCTGTTGGGCAATTCCTACCAGACAGCCCATGCCTGTCTGAAGCGAACACTCAACAAGCTCAACAAAGATTCTGAATATCGCAATCTCTACCAAGGGTTCATGAAGGAATATGAGGCACTCCATCATATGGTAAGAGCTCCCTCACTCTCACCTAATACTCACTCTGTTTTCTATCTTCCACATCATGGAGTACTCAAGTTCGACAGTCAGACCACGAAGTTGAGGGTCGTCTTCAATGGCTCAAGCCCGACCACAACGGGGCACTCGATCAACGATCTTATGCACACTGGTGCGAACCTTCTACTCAACATCACGGATGTGCTGCTGTGGATTCGCCAGCACAAGTACATTTTCGCCACAGACGTGACAAAAATGTACAGACAAATCAAGGTTTACGAAGACGACCAGGACCTCCAGAGGATACTGTGGATTGACGAGGATTCAAAGGAGGTGCCCTACAAACTCACTACGGTCACTTATGGAACCAAGGCTGCGCCGTTTCTCGCTGTCAGAGTACTACTGCAGTTGGTCGAAGACGAAGGACATCGTTTTCCCCTGGCAGTACCGTCAATCACTCATGCCAGATACGTCGACGACATATTCGGCGGCGCCGATACAGTGTTGTGCCTGGGCCGACACCCAAGCGTGTCGACACCGCGTACATTCCGATTGCCCCCATCGAGCGGCCGGACTCGGCACAGCAGCGTAAGGGATCTCGGAAACGCACCGAGACCCGTCAGCACATGGCGAAACCTCTAAAAAGCAGGCAAAGGCGGAGACCCCGATGGTCCCCGCTTCGCCCCGATTACATTATAAGAACGACGTATGAACAACGAGAGCTCAGACTTGATAAAGCTTTGTTACGGGATCCATACCCGAACCTTACGAGACTCATGCCAAAGTAGGCATAGTGTCCTTGTCACCCAGATCGGTACAGAATAAACTTGTTAACCTTACGGTGAGTTCCAACTCTTTAACCTGCAACGATCTCCTACCTCCGGGTTCTTAACCGAATCCTCCCGTCCCGGCATAACGAAATCACTAGATAAAAATATCGAGCGTAATTTAGAACTAGCCGAGCGAAAAGAAATTCTTTCGCCTAGAGCAATTCGCCGAAGTGCCCCGCGTAGATTCTTTAAAGTCCGTACGAAACAACCCTCCGACGAAGCTATCTTCAACGCAACATTTGAAGTTTTTCGTGAAATCGGAGAACGTACGCGACTTGCTCTAGACGTAGAAACGAGCGACGAACGTAGCGTTCCGACCTTATTACCAATTACGTCGAGTCACGCCGGACACCTAACCGCCAGGAGACTATATCCGTACGACGAGTTAGATTATAGTTTAATCCCGAGCGAAGACCTAGCGACGAATACCAAAATGCCGCCCACTCCTACGATATCCGCAAGCGGAGACGCAGAACAGAGTTCAGTAGAACTCGGAAGCCGACTAGCCAACATAGAACAACTACTCGCAGGGCTAACCACCTCTGTAGCTAGCCTAACCGATAGAATGTTAACCTTCAACGATAGGCTGGAAACACTAGAGTCAAGGGAAGGTCCACTCCAGGACTCGGTAGACCGGGAAATAGATAGACTAAGGGACACAATGAATTCCATGCACGCAACCCCCGGCCCCTCAGGCAGGACCACGGTCCATTTCGACAATTTTCGCGAACCAGAGGAGGAACCGAGGCGCACTAGTCGATTTGTTCCCCCGGAACTCGAGTTAAGCAACCTATCCGACGCACCGACCTTAACAAGTACTCAAAACGTACTCAACGCCATAAAAACCTTACCCCCGTTCAACGGAAAGGATCCCACGGAATTACCCAGCTTCCTGACCGCCTGCAAATATGTGTATTACGGATACCAAACAGCGGAGGCGAAAGCCAAAATTCTAAGGGGAATAATCTCGATGCGGGTCAGAGGCGAAGCCTTAGACGAAGTACAGACGCGCCACGTAGTCTCCATACAAGACTTAGAGGATATACTAACGTCAGTTTACCGACCCCCCCGTACAGCCTCAACTGTACAAAGGGATCTGTTATATAGTAGGCAGGGCCCCAAAGAAAGCGCGCATCAATACGGAAATCGCGTAGCAAAATTATTAAGAGAACTGATAACGACCGGAATTCACAATGAGGATAGTCTGCTAGAGAAAAAAGCAAACGTGAAAATATACAAAAGACAGACACTGAGTATATTCGAGGACGGACTCCGCGATGACCTAAAAATCTTAGTAAAATCACGGAGACCCGCCGACCTACAAGAAGCAATCACGATAGCCATAGATGAAGAACGGACTATCGTAAAACGACCAACGACGCGCGAGACAAACTCCTCTTCAGACACACACCAGGCAGCTCCACGGTACTGCGACAACTGTAAACGATCAGGGCACGACACTAAGGAGTGTTGGAAAAACAGAGATAAAGATAAGCAACATGGGAAAAAATTCTTTCCGGAAGACAGCCGACGAGTGCAAACGGTAGCAGTCAAGAAAAAGAGTGAGAAATCGACAGGGCGCGAATCAGACGGTCAGCAACCGGCCTCGGAGGAAAAACGACAGTCGCGGCAGAGAAGCACTGATAGCGCACATTCCACACAAAGCAGTCGTGACAGCTCCGAATCACCGGACCGCGACTCACCTAACCAAAAAATTGTGAGAACCTACCGCACGTTTAAAATAGGATCCCTCTCCCAAGACGGACATACCTCCGATAGAATAGAAGTAGAAATAAAAGAAAGCAAGAAAGAGGATAACATAATGTTAATAGATAACGGAGCAGAAGTATCTGTAATTGCCAAGAGAGCTCTTCCAGGAGACATAATAATGGGACAAAGCGATGTCCTACTTATTTCATTCTCGGGAGGAAAAACGGAAACACTAGGAAAAATAGATGCCACGTTTTACATGAACGGGAAAGAAGTGATACATCCCTTATACGTGGTAGAAGGAAACACCCTAACAAACGCAGACGGGATACTAGGAGTAGATTTCCTCAAGGAAAATAGATTAACCATATGTTATCCCAGGAAGAGCATACTAGTAGACGGAAAACCGTGGAAAACACTAGATACGAGTAGGAAACTAACAATACCCACGCGTACACCAAAATTAGCAATGATTCCGCCTGATAGTAAACGGGATAAATTAATAGGAACCCAGCTGCTGGTAGACGGCGTGTATTTAGAGGAAGGGCTACCGAAATCCGAAAGGGGACAACGCGTAACCGGCATTAGGAATATAACCGAAGAGGCCAAGAAAATAACCGCGCCGCGAATCCAATTAAGCAAAATAACGGGTCGCGAAATAATGCACTGCAACGATAGCGCCGCAGCTGTTCGCGCCTTGACCGCGAAGGAATCACTGACAACGCGCATTACTCGAGTCGTAGGTCAGGTAGACCGCGAACACATGAGTAAGAAAGAAAAGAAAGAGTATGATAAAAAGGCATGCGAAATAGGATTTAAGAAAGGTGATAAAGTTTGGCTCTACGACGAATCCAGACGAGATCAAAAATGGGTAGGTCCCTACATAATAATAGAAAAGAACTCGAAAGCGAATATAATGTTAAAAAAGGGAAGAAAAATCCTACGCGCACACGCGAATAGAATAAAACACTTTATCGAATAAAAAGACGGTCGGAAATACAACAAATTTAGTATCACATTGTATCACAAAGAGTATTAAAATAAGTAAGACGACTAGATAATTTAAGAAAGATTGTATCACAGCATTATCGAGATGTAAGCTGTCCGAATATAACAAGTGTGAATCGGGACAGGTCTATGCGAATACGCGAAAATCGTGACGGGCTAGGGCGCAGGGAAATTTCCGATAATAATTGTAAAAATTTCCCCTAAGCACCCTTCCTTTAAGGGGGGGGGGGGAATGTTGTGCCCGGGCCGACACTCAAGCGTGTCGACACCGCGTACATTCCGAATGCCCCCACCGAGCGGCCGGAATTCGGCACAGCAGCGTAAGGGATCTCGGAAACGCACCGAGACCCGTCAGCACATGACGAAACCTCTAAAAAGCAGGCAAAGGCGGAGACCCCGATGGTCCCCGCTTCGCCCCGATTACATTATAAGAACGACGTATGAACAACGAGAGCTCAGACTTAATAAAGCTTTGTTACGGGATCCATACCCGAACCTTACGAGACTCATGCCAAAGTAGGCATAGTGTCCTTGTCACCCAGATCGGGACAGAATAAACTTGTTAACCTTATGGTGAGTTCCAACTCTTTAACCTGCAACGATCTCCTACCTCCGGGTTCTTAACCGAATCCTCCCGTCCCGGCATAATCACCCGAACCTCCGGAGCCCGTGGACGACGATCGCGAAGGACGCCCAGGAGCACCCCGAGATTCGCACCTAGAATCTCGACCCCCAGGCGCCTTGGCACAACAACAGGTGAGACACTCATTACAATTGCTCAACAATTAAATGACCTGTGCAAGGCGGGAGGTTTTCCACTTGCCAAATGGCAATCAACCTACCCTCCATTGCTTGAATCAATTTCTCATGACGTGCGAGCTAGCAACTCGTACATAGCACTTGACGACTGCAATACCAAAATTCTCGGATTACAATGGAACGCTCTCACTGACAACTTCTCATTCTCGACAAAACCTCTCAGCGATTCAAGGCTCACTAAACGTCTCATTCTCTCTGAAGTAGCAAAGATATTTGATCCACTCGGCTTCTTAGCTCCAGTCATCATTCGGGCAAAGGCACTTTTGCAGGAATTGTGGCTGCACAAACTGAACTGGGACGACCCACTGCCTTCCAAAGTCACTGCTCACTGGCTCACCATCAGAGAAGATCTAACAAGTCTGGCCAGACTCTCAATACCAAGGTGGTTCAACACCTTCTCCTACTCGACAGTGCAATTACATGGATTCTCTGATGCCTCTCAACTCGCCATGGCAGCGGTAATTTACATTATCGTGTCCACACCGTCCACAGCTCACAAAGTGTCGACACTAGTGTGCTCCAAAACCAAGGTAGCACCACTCAAGAAACTCACAATCCCAAGGCTCGAACTCACTGCAGCTTTAATGCTGGCAAAGTTCACGAAGTATGTTCAAGCTACTCTTCAACTCAACATCTCTACAACTCATCTGTGGACGGACTCTCAAATCTCACTCTCATGGATCAAATCACATGCTTCACGCTGGAAGGATTACGTTCGGAATCGTGTCTCCCAAATTCAAGAGCTCTCTCCACACGCACATTGGAGACACGTTCCTGGAAAGGCGAATCCAGCTGACTGTGCCTCTCGAGGCCTAACAACACATCAGCTTGAACACCATGAGCTTTGGTGGACGGGACCATCTTGGCTCACTCAACCCAGTGACTCATGGCCCTCTCAACCTACATTGAAGGACAGTCCAAGCATGCAGGAAGCTCGTCCTGGAATCTCAAATCTGCTTAACATTCGAAAACTCGAATATCACTGGGACCTCATTTACAAATACTCATCTCTCAACAAACTCTTTCGTATCACTTCAGTTTGTTTCAGAATTCTGTCACATTTAAGGAGGTCAACGATTTCCTTACCACTCATCGTTCAGTCGCCCGAGGATCTGGAGAGGGCCAGGATCTTCTGGATTAAAGCGACGCTGTCCCTTTACTTCGCACACGAAATAAGGACGCTCAGCTCTGGCGCGACGCTGCCATCTTCTCACATCTTCAATCGGCTCACGGCCTTTATCGACCAAGAAGGAGTGATCCTTGTCGGGGGCCGACTCAACAACGCTCACATTGCATATGGAAGTAAGCATCCTGCAATTTTGCCTCGTCACTCACGTCTGTCCGATCTGATTATAGATCAAGCTTACCGAGAAACTCTCCATGGAGGGACTCAGCTCACGCTCGCTCAAATCAGACAGACCTACTGGATCATCGGTGGTCGAGCTCCAGTGAAATCTCACATTCTACGGTGTGTTGTGTGTGCTCGGCAAAGGGGGATCCGTGCCCATCAACTGATGGGCCAACTACCTCTTTCACGAGTCACACCCACACGCCCATTCACCAACACTGGACTGGACTATGCTGGTCCTGTCACCTTAAGGACGTGGAAAGGGCGAGGCGCCAAGACTCACAAGGGATGGATCTGTGTGTTCGCCTGTCTCACTACCTCAGCTGTTCATCTCGAGCTAGTCACCGACTACTCCACAGAAGGTTTCATCGCAACGTACAGGCGTTTCATTTCACGGAGAGGAATCCCTCACTCACTCTACTCAGATTGTGGCACCAACTTCATCGGAGCCGATGCCACGCTCAAGAGGATGTTCACTCAGGGCTCTCAAGATCACCAAACTCTCGCTCAGCTGTTGGTCAACCACAACACTCGCTGGTGTTTCAACCCTCCAGCCGCACCACACATGGGAGGCAAATGGGAGGCTGTGGTGAAGTCGACCAAACACCATCTTCGGCGAACAGTGAGTGAAACAGCACTCACCTACGAAGAGTTCAGTACACTTCTCACGCAGATTGAGGCCCTGTTGAATTCACGACCTCTCGAGCCCCTCAGCGACGATCCTGATGACGTCGCAACGCTCACTCCTGCTCACTTCCTCATTGGCCACCCGCTCTCAGCTCTACCGGAACCCTCTGTGGAGCACACATCCATCTCACCATCAGCGCGGTGGCAACTCATCCAACAGAAGACTCAACAATTCTGGACTCAATGGTCAGCTCATTATCTGCAACGTCAGCTCTCAATCTCGAAGTGGCATCATCCATCCAACGCCATCAATGTCGGCTCTCTGGTGCTCATCACCGATGAGCGGTTTCCCCCTAGCAAGTGGCCACTTGCTCGGGTTCTCACCCTTCACTCAGGGAAGGATGGACTGACCAGGGTGGTGACGCTCAAGACCGCCACTACCATCTTAACCAGGCCAATCGCAAAACTGGCTGTTTTGAATGTAACAGATTCATCATCAACATCTTCTTCCAGCTGTTGAGGCCGGCAGCATGTTTGAGATTCGGTAGTTCCGATCTCCGCCACACCCAACTCATCGCAGCACCTCCTGGACAGAGGATCGACAAGCCCGATCCACAACCGATCGACCAATCAGGTGTCAGCGACAGAATGCTCAGTCAATCGCATTTCCCCACGTCGCTCGATCCTCCAGACTTTTGGAGAAGACGACTAACGGAAATCGATCGGCCATATTGATATTGCTCTTCTTGTTCACGCAGAGTACGAAAGTAGACGCGTCGGTTTTACTGAACGTTTTTCTCAAGTAACTCGTGAAGGCTCATTGTTCTGCTCGTGCTAACGCTCAACCGTTTTGTTTCTCACCGCTCAATTCAATATCTCGTGCTCAGACTCGTCGTGTATCGATTGTGGATCGTGGTCAGTTACGCGGCCACGTGTGCGTCGTTTTGCGATTCGTCTCAATGAGACAGGAACTGTACACTCTCTGCACAACGTGCATCTGCTCATTCTCACTCATAATTCTTTTATGTTCGGACTCACTCAGCGAGTGTACAATAAACATTGCTCATAAATACTGTGCGTTCTTTACATAACCTCACCGGCATCTCACGCTCATCGCGATCTCTTTCGCGAACACACTGCAAGAAACTCCTCTGGAATAGCAAGGCCCGGGGACGGTCTTACTGGCGCCACGGGCGGCACTGCCTGTTGAAATAGATACATACCTGCGAAAGGTCTACGTCAGGCCCAAAAGCTGGACAATTCTTTTCCGTCAGAAATGCTACTGAGGTAGGTACATCTGTGGTATCGAGAAGCGCCTCGTTACTTTTATTTCGCACTTGCTTCTACGCTCGGATGGCCGGTTCTTTTGGGAGGGATGCAAGTTGAATTGGTTAGGTTAGGAGGTGTGAAACTTGCTAGACAAAATTTTAACCATAGGGGCAGATTGTATTAGAACCAATCGGATTTGCATCCCTCACAAACGGCTGCTAGAGAGCAAGAGGCCCTCATCACAGCAATACCACCTCCCCAATGCCCACCTTCTCTCGCACGGATACGTCCACGCATGCTTTTGTTTTGATGTCGAATCTCGTTTTTATACTCGGGAGGACCACGCATCGACAGCGGGCTACCCAGTTATTGAATTCAGGAGACGATAGAAACACTTTATTACAAAACACACATGTACTATAATTAAAGTAAATCGTATTCCTCTCGGGCAGGAGTCGCCCGACGTTCGTCAAGGAGATGCGGCCTGGTACCCCGTGGCGAGGTCTGCCCTTCGCAGTGCCTCACCCGATTTTTATGGCTTTTACGGGAAAAAGGTACGAATCCTGCGCCGAACGTAACGAATTGGGGTCGAGCCCCTGCAGTCGATGGTGGAATATCCATTACAGCGTATTAAGAAATTATTTTCTTCATCGTATCAAGAGGGAAGTGACGCGAATGGATTCCTTATGCTTTTCTGACGAAAGTCATACCAAATATCATGCAAATCGGACTACTTTGATACAAGCTATTTGTATTCCCTATGTAAAAGTTGTCCGATTTACACGACATTTGGCATGATTTTCATCGGAAAACCACAAGGAATCCAACGGCGACACTTCCATATCCATACGATGAAGAATAAAGAATTATTTTATTTCTGAAACAGATACAGGGTAATTATGGAGGTACGCCCGGTAAGAAGATGCGGCCTGGTACCCCGTGGCGAGGACAACCCTTCGCAGGGTCTCGCCCGATTTTTATGGCTTTTTCCGGAGAAAGGTACGAATCCTGGGCCGAACGTAACGAATTGAGGTCGAGCCCCCGCAGTCGAGGGTGAAATATCCATTACAACTTATTAAGAAATTCTTTTCTTCATCGTATCGAAAGGGAAGTGACGCCAATGGATTCCTTATGTTTTTCTGATGAAAATCCTACTAAATATCATGCAAATCGGACTACTTTGACACAAGCTATTTGTATTCCCTATGTAAAAGTTGTCCGATTTACACGACATATGTAATGATTTTCATCAGAAAACCCCAAGGAATTCATCGGCGACACATCCATATCCATACGATAAAGAATAAAGAATTATTTTATTTCCTAAACAGATACAGGGTAATTCTGGAGCAACGCCCGTCAAGCAGATGCGGTCTGGTACACCGTGGCGAGGACAGACCTTCGCAGTGCCTCACCCGATTTTTATGGTTTTCGACCCTCGAAGGGGTTCGACCAGCCTATTAAGAAGTGAGAAATCTTCGACTCGCGCATTTCTCATCAGATCTTTGCAAAAACGACAACCATCGATTCCTTATGTTTCGCCGATGAAAATGACACCAAGAACGACGTAATTCGGAACATAATGAAGGAAATTCCATGGAAAATCGATTTATATCATTTCAAGCTGACTTGACTTGCTTACAAATAGTCCGATTTACATGAAATTTGTTATGATTTTAATCGACGAAACGCCAGGAATCTATTGCTTTCATCATTACTTTCTTGTTCGATACGACGAAGAAAAGAAGCAAACATTTGAAATCCTAAACATTTCTCACTTCTTAATGATATTCCAAACCCTTCGAGGGTCGAAAGCCATAAAATTCGATGGGCACTGCGAGGTGTTGTCCTCGCCACGAGGCGACGGGCGTACCTCCAGAATTACCCTGTATTTGTTTAGGAAATAAAATAATTCTTTATTCTTTATCGTATGGATATGGATGTGTCGCCGATGGATTCCTTGGGGTTTTCTGATGAAAATCATTACAAATGTCGTGTAAATCGGACAACTTTTACATAGGGAATACAAATAGCTTGTGTCAAAGTATTCCGATTTGCATGATATTTAGTATGATTTTCATCAGGAAAACATAAGGAATCCATTGGCGTCACTTCCCTTTCGATACGATGAAGAAAAGAATTTCTTAATAAGTTGTAATGGATATTTCACCCTCGACTGCGGGGGCTCGACCTCAATTCGTTACGTTCGGCCCAGGATTCGTACCTTTTTCCGGAAAAAGCCATAAAAATCGGGCGAGACCCTGCGAAGGGTTGTCCTCGCCACGGGGTACCAGGCCGCATCTTCTTGACGGGCGTACCTCCATAATTACCCTGTATCTGTTTCAGAAATAAAATAATTCTTTATTCTTTATCGTATGGATATGGAAGTGTCGCCGTTGGATTCCTTGTGGTTTTCCGATGAAAATCATGCCAAATGTCGTGTAAATCGGACAACTTTTACATAGGGAATACAAATAGCTTGTATCAAAGTAGTCCGATTTGCATGATATTTGGTATGACTTTCGTCAGAAAAACATAAGGAATCCATTCGCGTCACTTCCCTCTCGATACGATGAAGAAAAGAATTTCTTAATACGCTGTAATGGATATTTCACCCTCGACTGCGGGGGCTCGACCTCAATTCGTTACGTTCGGCCCAGGATTCGTATCTTTTTCCGGTAAAAGTCATAAAAATCGAGCGAGACCCAGCGAAGGGTTGTCCTCGCCACGGGGTACCAGGCCGCATCTTCTTGACGAACGTCGGGCGACTCCTGCCCGAGAGGAATACGATTTACTTTAATTAGAGTACATGTGTGTTTTGTAATAAAGTGTTTCTATCGTCTCCTGAATTCAACAACTGGCATCCAGACATCTGCGCTTCTACAATCCACCGGCAATACTCCTCGTGGAGAGACACGGTAAGAAAAGGGGTAACCCGCTGTCGACGCGTGGTCCTCTCGAGTATAAACATGAGTTTCGATATAAAAAAAAAAACATGCGTTGACGTATTCCGTGCGAGAGAAGGTGGGCATTGGGGAGAAGGTATTGCTGTGAAGAGGGCCTCTTGCTCTCTAGCAGCCGTTTGTGAGGGATGCAAATCCGATTGGTTCTGATACAATCTGCCCCTATGGTTAAAATTTTGTCTAGCAAGTTTCACACCTCCTAACTTAACCAATTCAACTTGCATCCCTCCCAAAAGAACCGGCCATCCGAGCGTAGAAGCAAGTGCGAAATAAAAGTAACGAGGCGCTTCTCGATACCGCAGATGTACCTACCTCAGTAGCATTTCTGACGGAAAAGAATTGTCCAGCTTTTGGGCCTGGCGTAGACCTTTCGCAGGTATGTATAATATATATTTCAGCAGGCAGTGCCACCCGTGGCGCCAGTAAGACCGTCCCCGGTCCTTGCTATTCCAGAGGAGTTTCTTGAAGTGAAAATCAGTAAATTTGCAAGCGCAATATCTCAAAAACCAGTGGAAGTAAAGTGTATACATTGATGCTTAATGAATTTGTCTTGGAACGCACTATCAACTCAGGACTTCAAAAAAAAATAGTTCCATTTGAAAAACCGAACTTGACCATCGTATTTTTAAAATAATAATCGAAAAAAAAATTCGTCCGGGCTAATTTATTAGCCCCCTCGAACCATGCAATTCCCTATTTTTTTAAATATTTTTATCTCCAATACTTTAGGAGCTACGGCGCTGTCCAGTCTACCGTGGGACACCCTGTATAACAGCGCTGTCCAAGGTCACTCCGGCGGGAGATTGGGGTTCTCCCATTATCGTCCGCGTTGTCAGGGATACCGCGCAACCCTAACCGCGAAGACGCTTGCCCGGCTAGCGCGTCGTGGAAACCTTCGTAGCGTTGCGCGGTCTCCTTGACAACGGAAGGCACGCTGTGCGAGAGAAAGATTGGAAGGGGAAGCTGGCGCGTGAGGGGCCCCTACACTGGACGGCGCTGCTCTATAATAATGGAACACATTGCGAAAATGGCGTAAAATCATACTAAAATTTCAAACCTTTCGAGAATAACATCCGTTTCATAGTAAAGTATAAAAGTTAAAAATGGATGGTGGTAAGAAAAAAAAATGACCAACAAATACGCGATATTCTCAAGCAGTTACCCATCCAAGTACTAACCCCGCCCAACACCGCTTACAATTAGCTTCAGTGATCGGATAAGAACTTTCGTTGGTAAAAATTTGGCTCTTATTATTACTTAATGTTTAAAATCTGCATACCATTATATTCTCAGAACTTATTATATAGCGTTTAAGTCGAAAAGAGTCGTTGTTCTGTGGCATAAGTACCTGTTTAAACTACAAGTGATATCAATATAAAATAACTTACCTAACGCAATTCTTTTTACCTATTGTATTTAATTTTTATACATTTTCTGTGTACTTTACTGACATGGTAGTAGAATTGGACAGAGTTGAAATGTATTCTACAGAAATTAAAGGTTAAATTGTGAAAATAAGTTAATTTATTATATAATTGTGAAAATAAGTTAATTTATATAATAAATTCATAACATTAACCTTTAATTCCTGTAGAATACATTTCACTTCTATTCAACTCTACTACCATGTCAGTAAAGTACACAGAAAATGTATAAAAATTAAATACAACAGTTAAAAAGAATTGCGTTAGGTAAGTTATTTAATATTGATATCTGTCACGTCCCGCGACATGGAGTCTACTATTATCTAACCCTTTAAATCGATTATATTTACTATTTCGTACTTTGGTGTATTGTAAACATCTAGTATACAAGTGTTGCCGATAAGGCATAGTAATCCGTAATCTACAAGAAGAAATCAAGTCAAGAATCAACGGACGGCAATAGCGAGCAGGAGAACCAGCACGAAAGAGGTAGCCGCACACCTACTAGCTGCACACCAGCTAGCCAATCGAGCGCACACAAAGGGGACCAGTGGACGCCAGCTGATGGGTCAGAGGCCCCTTCCGCCAGCGGAGTCGACACCTTCACGAAGCTGCGCTCCTGATCATCGCCACAAATTTGCCCTCCCTTTATATCCAGTAAATCGAGCTCCAATACGGAACCGATGTACATTAACTTCAATCCCTAGTATGTGGGCTGTACGAAACCAATCGTACAGAGCACATCGAAAACCCAATGGCGTAAACATCTAAAAAATGAATTAAAATAAGAATTTAACTATCGACGCTGCTGAGAGTTTCGTATAACTGCAGAAATACGTCTTAAGTCACGCAGAAGACACCGAAATAGGCGCGCAATAGCTCAAATTCTGCAGTAAACAAAACTTTCGGATAGTGTTACGCGCCGCGGGCTTTAGTGTTCGAGCGGCACGTTTGATACTTACAAATTCGGATTAGGGATATCCCACAGTCATTAGACTATCAGAAGTTGCAGTATTGGATATTTTCGTTAGAAAAGCAAGGAGGCTCGCCGCGCTTGTAACAGTCAATTATTTAAATTTTAATTCTCTAAGTACCTTATCAGATGGATAAGGGGTAGATTTTGGGATCGTTGGTGCTCTAGTCCCGTACGGGACTTTTCGGTGGAATCAGATAGGTAATTGATGAGATGAATTTAATAATAAATAAGGTTTTAATGGTTAAATAATGAATGGATGTAGAACATTTAACAGAACTGAATATGAACAAATTAATCAATAATTTACAAAGAATAGGTGTTCGTGAAATCAGTATAATTCCTGACTAGGGAAATCCCACAGTCGTTTGACTGTCAGAAATTATCGTTAAGTACGAATTAATTATAACGGTGTATTTCCGTGTACAGGAAGAGATAAGATGTGCAACTCACCAGACAGTCACAGTTGATATAAATGACAAAATGCTTTTAATTTCCGTTTTGAGATTAAAACTTGCAGCTTGTATAGCTCTGAGTCGCTGATAAACCTGAATCAGAAAAGATGATTAAACGCGAACACGCACACACTTGGTTTCGTTTTTGAATAATCTGAGTTGAATTATCTTATGAAAATTGAATAATTGTAATCTTAATTGAGCAAATCCGTTGAAGTCTTAAAGTAAATCGTTAACAATATATTATTTTCGAAGTTATTAGAATAGTTGTTTCGCGAAGTTTAGTAAAAAGGAATTAGTTGTTTCGCGAAGTGAGTCTTTCACACGGTTTCACTACCGAGGAACTCTAGCTCGAAAACACTCGCGGACCCAGCGACACGTACCTCACGATTTATCGTCACAGAGTGTCGCAGCTTCACGCTCTCGGCAGCGACCAGAGTGGGTCCATACCGAAAATGCTTACGCTGCATTTTATCGCTCGGCCGCGCTACCATGGGCCCGTCTACTTAATGAGGCGGTGTGTGTGTGTTCACGCCTATCCATCAGACTCCCGATTCAAATACATGATCAATCTTTACGGAACATTAATACGCACAGGAAAACATGACATCCCACATCTTGAAACTATACAATTTCGCACAGCTAGGGGCTGTTCCTCAATGTTCATAAACTCATATACACGATTTCTGACTAGGGAAATCCCACAGTCGTTGGACTATCAGAAATTGTGTTGGGTATTCAATTTTAACAATAAATTATAATCAATTAATTAATTAATTCACACATGCGACAAAACCGTGGGAAGGCGCGGTTCCCTGCACCGGATGTAGAGTATACAATTCCGTCAGTATTCTAAGAAATGATCCAGTCTGCGCATTCCCGCTGTAGCCGTTACTGATTATGTTACAATGTTTAACGCGGCGGTCAGAGGTGTTCTCAGCGAGGGTTCTCCCACAATGCTGCAAGGCATTGTTGAAACGCACTCCTGCCGCTTACACAGGACGGATTCGGCACAGAAGGAGAATCACTGGGTCTTTTCGAACGCGACTCTCTGGTGAGATCGCCGCTGCGTCAGCACCGCCTTATCTGTATCGCGGGACGGCAATACGTCGAGACGACGACGCTTCAAGAAAGGGATTTTTGTTCTATCAAAAATATTATTGATTAATGGGCGGGAGTATGATCAACGAGGGATTTCCCATAACGCTAGGCGTTGTTGATGCATACCCTGACCAAAAAGAAAAATTTTACGTTCCGAACGTAACAATAGCCCGCTGGAAAGAATTCTTCAGGTGGATCCCACGGTAGATGATTGGGAGATTTCATCTCCCACCGTCTTAATTGTCATGTGACAAACCTGGAGAAGGAGTGATCAGTAGTCCTATAAAAAGGGACTGACCACCCGCGGAGCGTATTATTAATGAGTTAAAGAATTACAAATTCAGTGCATTAATATTCAGCATTGCAAAAACTAATCACTGTGTAAATCTATATAAAGTGTTAGAATCACGTTGGAATAAGAATAAAGGTGATTGTTTTTACCATTATATCAGTGAGTGAAGTGTTTCCACCCCTTACCTCATCCTATAAATTGAGCATTGGTCTTAAGGAAAGTGAATTAAATTACGAAAATGTACACTAACAGCTTACGAGTTGCGCTAATCAAAGGAATTACCTATGAGCAGAACGTTGCCCGCGGTTCTACCAGAGATTACGCGTAAAACGTGATCGACGCGATTTATTTAAATATTAAAAAATGTGCATTGACAGTTCACGGGTTGCGCTGGTTAATGGAATTACCTATGAGCAGAACGTTGCCCGCGATTTTACCAGAAATTAAGCGCGGCGCGTGATCAACGGGATAGATTTAAACAAATCTAGAAAAATCACCACTTGTCTCCGCCAATGGTGCCGCCAGAGCAGAACGTTGCCCGCGGTAGCGCCTGGAGCGGAAGGTAGAGGGTGATTTATCGATCGATTAATATTTATTATTGAAATTTCCAAAAGACTAATGCCAAGGAATCATCGTGCGGGACGGCGAGTGCAACTGCGTAAATTAAGGTGGCAGTTTTGCAACACCCCTGCCACCTACGTCGAGCTTTTGGGAGTCCCGGAGACCCCGACCATCCGAGAATCGGAAGAAACCCCCAAATTCGGGCACACCCTGATTCCAGGAGAGTGGGCTGCCCCAAAACCCGAGAAAGTTTTGGAAATCAACGGGGTCCCAGAAGCTCTCATTTATTGGAACTTGACACGCATCGACCAATAAAAAGTTAGCATGTTATATATATATATATATATATATATATATATATATATATATATCGCGTTAATGTGCGTCCTTATATTATCCGATATTATCTCAACTATCCCAGAGCGTAAATCCCTAGATTAGCTCAAAAGCGGTTAAATACGTGAACTCCGTAAAATCGCGCCCCAAATAGGAAGTAGGGACGTAACATATCACTTGTAGTTTAAACATGTACTTATGCCACAGAACAACTGCTCTTTTCGACTTAAACGCTATACATATAATAAGTTCTTAGAATATAATAGTATGAAGATTTATACACAATAAGTAATAATAAGAGCCAGATTTTTACGAACGATCATTCTGTGCCAGAAAAACACAAGTTCTCGTCCGATCACTGAAGTTAAGCGGTATTGAGCGCGGTTAGTACTTGGGTGGGTGTCCGCTAGAGCTGTTCAAGTACTTGAATATTCGGGTAGCTTGAAATCCGAACGAAGCTGAAACCCGGTTTCCGAGCCGAGCCGAGTACCCGGATGAACCGAGTGGCTTGAAGGAACCGGGCGGCTTGGATAGAACCAAGTAACTTCAATTTTTCAAGCGGCCCGAACAGAACCAAGCGGATTGAATTATTTCCAAGCGGGCCGAAAGAACCGAGGCAGCCCGAAAGAACTCAGGCGACCCGAACGTCTGTACATTACAGGCTACTCAACTACACAGCTACTCAGCTACGTCGAGCAGATAGGTTAGGAAATAGGATAGATATACCTAACAGAAGTATAATATAGACTGCGGAAGTTTATGTAAATGCATGTTTTTATTGAAATAACTTAAACAAGCGGGACATTGACAGAACTAGGTTTCACCATTAAGAGGATGTTAAAAATATATTTTTGATTTTACACATTTTGCATATTCTCGATATACGTTGCACATTCTGCATATTTTTCATATTTTCTGCAGATACGGAATTTGTTTACAAATTAGTGGCGAACCTCGCCATTAAAATTTAATAGTTTCATATGGTAAAAAGTTTAATAGTGTAATAGTTATATATGTATTCAAAAGTTTAATAATTCAATAGTAGGTGCAACGGCTTGATACGTATAATATATAATTATTACAGTATAATTATTATTATACTGCAGTTTTATAAACGAGATTAAATATACCATCCCTCCCCCCCCCTCGTTATCTGTTTCAGCAAATCTGTATATCCGTGGGATATCATACTTGCATAAACTTCCGCAGTCTAGATATAAATAAATAAATAGACGAATAATTTTTAAACAACAAACAATATAAATAGACGCACAATTTACTTTTTTTATTTAATTAATGTAAGAATACGGTAGTAATCCGTTTGAATGGGGATGGGAAATATTTATGAAAGAGCGTATGAAATCAGAAGAAATTAAATGAATTTAATTGCATTACATACATATTTCATACATAATGTACACTAGGGTGGACCTTATTTTTCGACTTTCAAATTTTTTTCGGGACACCCCCCAGTATGGTGCCACTGGGTGAGAAAATAATGTGTGTAAAATTTGAAATCGATCGGACAACGGGAAGACGTGCCTCATCGCAGTTGAAGTTTTTTTATTTTTGGAATTCGTTTTTCTCCATTGTAGTATATCGTTCATATACATTTTTATATATCGTTGAATTTGTCTTTTTACGCTCTTTAACAATATAGAATCAAAGTATAACGTCACTTAAAAAAAAAGCATCATGACCTTGAAATCTCAAAAATTGACCTTCAAAAAAAACTTTTTTCTGTGGCATTATTTTTATCTTGCCAAACAGTACAACTTTTGTCTAAGAAATTTTTTCATATCTTTATAAATAACAGATTTCAAAATTTTAATGGAGTAACTGATACTTTCATCAAGATTACATTGTTTCTAATTATTTAATATTATTTTTAGTTTATACGCGCGGAGTAGATTGTGTAAATGGTCATGAAAAATTTGAAAATGCAGTTGTATTTGCATCAAGTAGGTAGTTAGAACCTCTAAGAATCCGTTAGTTTTCGACTTGCTCTGAACAGAAGATCCAGAACTGAAGGTTTAGGAGGGGTCAGGCCTTTGGAATTAAAAACTGAATTTCATAGTGTAAGGAATATGGGATTTCGACTGTCTTTCGATGTGTTTCCAAGCGGTCATTTAGCCGTCGTCGTGAAGGGTCTTGGAAAAGAGAAAGCGTGAGCGGCACTTGGGGGTGTCATAAACCCTTTGGGGGACTGCGACAGGGCTCAAACAAGGGAGGCTCGAGGCGACTGGGTTGCCGAGGCGCATTCTGGAATGTATCATTGTCGACGACGCATCGTTGCTTTTTCGTGAAATACTTTTTAAATCTCTTACAATAGTGCCTATTTCCCGAGCGTTCAGTGAAGTAAATTCGAAAATTCGAATCAAAAATGCAAACCAGAAGCGAAAAATTATTTCTATTAGATCATGACGAAAGTCAAATAATTGGTGCCAAGTTGCCATCTAATGTACAAGTGTTACGAGTTTTGTTTTATAACATACGTAAGGTGCGACTAAATCTTCATACGAGTGCTTCTTTAGTTGTAAAGGAAATTGAGGTCATTTGGGAAAAAGCACGGATCCCTACAAAAAAGACACAGCATAGCATTACAAAATTAGAATCGCTATACAATGATTGGAGGGCGTTACAACGAAATTCTACACGCCGAAGTGAACTTCAAGAAAAACGAGAGCAAGATTTTCTCGATAAAATGGAGGACCTCTTTGATATTGCACACGCTGATGCATTACAATTAATACAAATCGAAGAAGATAAATTATTTTTGGAAAATCAAAGAAGGAAGGGACGACCTGGGTCAATGATTGGAACGGATCGCGTGTTATTCGAGTCAGAAAAGAAACGAGCAATACGAAAAGACCAACAAGAATCCAGACAAATGCAATATGAAATGAGTGTTGCTGAAGGTACATATTTCTGATATATATTTAATTTTTATACATCTAAATATTGTGAATTATATTATTTTTATATTACTTTTCCTATTTCCATTAACATTTTGATTTTTTTTTTAAACAAGTCAGAACAGTAGAATTTCAATCATCATCATCATCATCATCATCCTCCATTGAATATCAAAGTCAGTTCCCTGGCAATGAAAATATTGGAATCGAAGATCCGGTTGATTTACCTGGTCCGAGTAACTCCAAAAGAAGGCGCGCTCAAAAACAATTTATAACGCCAAATCTGGTTGCGATGCTCGACAGATGCAAAGTGAGTGATCGCGATAGTATTGGCATCATCACACTAATTGCACAAGCTCTCGGACATAATATAGACGACCTAATAATAAATCGAACATCTATTCGCCGCCAGAGAACTAAATATCGTGCAGAACTTGCAAATAAATTACGCGAGAAATTTAATGATTGCGAGCTCAATGCAATTACAGTCCATTGGGATGGAAAGCTTTTACCAATTTTAAAGGGGACAGAAAAGATCGAAAGACTACCTGTGTTGATCAGTTCCATTGGTGTGGAAAAATTACTAGGAATTCCAACGATTTCGTCTAGCAGTGGAAACGATCAAGCTTCTGCGGTGTATGATTTATCTCATCAAAAAGAATCCCATTTAAAAACATTGTCGTAAATTAATATAAATTTATTAATGTGCTATATTTAACATTACAAAAGTAATGATATACAATTGCGCCAAATATCACAATGGCTATTTATACAAATCAATATTTTAATACGAATAAATATTTTATTCAAAATACTTGGCGCTGCTCTCCCAATTGGTGATGCTAAACTGAATAAATATGCATAAATTGCATTAAAATCTTTTTCATTCTTTCTTGTCTCTGTGGTGTCTTGTCTTGTTTTATTTATTAATCAAGACAATTAATTTTTTTTCGGAGAGCAGCGCCAAGTATTTTGAATAAAATATTTATTCGTATTAAAATATTGATTTGTATAAATAGCCATTGTGATATTTGGCGCAATTGTATATCATTACTTTTGTAATGTTAAATATAGCACATTAATAAATTTATATTAATTTACGACAATGTTTTTAAATGGGATTCTTTTTGATGAGATTATATACTTGGCGCCCTTTTTTGTACCTTTTTTTAAAAAAGGTAATTTTGTGGGGATTTCACACATTTTGTAGTGTTTATTATGACTGGATAATTGTTTCACCCCCTCGGGCGAATTATTTATTATTGAAAAATGTTCTCCTAAACTTTGCCGTACTGTATATGTATTTAAATTGTGCATTTCATTTTCATATCGATGCATTAATATCTTCAAAACATTTGATGATTCATTACAATTAAACAATTGTTTTCTAATGGCACTCAAATGCATTAAACATTGTATAACTGCATTTGCGTAACATGAAGCATATATATATATATATATATATATTTACTGTATATAACAAGCAATACAATAAGAATATATTGGATACTTAAAATTTAACACGTTGAAGCATATTCTAACTTATAACGCCAACGATTAGAAATATCAAGCACATCTGAGTTAAAACATGCTTCTACGTATCCAATATCTTCTTGTTGCGTCCACTGATACTTAACATAGACAAACTGCCTATCAAAGACTTTCATAATGTTGTAGTTTATTACATGTTCGTATATGTTCAACTCAGATGTTTGATATTTCTACTCGTTGGCGTTACGTTCAACTCAGATGTTTGATATTTCTACTCGTTGGCGTTACGTTCAACTCAGATGTTTGATATTTCTACACGTTGGCGTTATAAGTTAGAATAGAATATAAGCTTAAACATGCCCAACATCTTATCTTTTACTGTACTACTAGTTAATTATATAAAAATATATAGAAATAGAGTGGCCTTTTGCTGTAGTAAGTGTAGAGACTACATAATGTGTCCGAAGGAGGTGAGAGCATATGGTAGAAAGTCTTGTTGCAAGAAATTTAAAAAATTCTAATGATAATTTAGCGAAAATGAACAAAGAGATTTTCAATATTTTTATTGGTGTTGGTTTAGATGTTTATTGGTGAATTGAAATATTGTTAATGGGAAACTAATAAAATTAATGAATAGTGTGGGAACGACTGTGGATTTTAATTAATATAATTAATATATCTTTCACAAAAGATTGAAAAGTATCAAGGGAGATGCGTTTTCAGTGTGCTTACTTCACTAATGTGACCTGCTCTACCTTGCAAACAGTCCGCCATAATTTTCTTAATTCTTAATGCAATGCTAATTTGACAAATTTTGTCGATTTACCTTATTTGACAAATTTTTAGAAACTTGTGGGAAACAAAATGCTTCTCTGTCTATATCAGGGACAGAGATCTAACTCAGACCTTCTCCGGACAACCTCCAAGCCTGTGCATCGCCTGCATTTCCATCCAAGCTTGTGCGTCCCCTTCATTTCTATCCGAGCCTCTGCGTCCCCTTCGTTTCTATAAGCTTTACATAAAAATTCTAATTAAAAAATAGTTTGCTGGTATAAAAACAATATATTATTTTGTGCATGCATTGTATAATTTCTAGAAACTTGTGCGAAAGAAGATGCTTCTCTGTCGAACCTTCTCCGAACAACTTTCAAGTCTGCGACTCTTCATAAGAAACTGTTAAAAAAATTTAGCGACTTACCTTGTTAATTGAGACAATAATTCAGTCTCCTATTTAGTGTAAAAACTCATGACATTTCAAATTCGGACAATTTACTTTATTTGACACTAAGCACATGGTAGGTTATCTCTGTCTATGTAGCTGTCAGATTATTTGTTACGCGATTGGCCAAAACCCGCATCCAATGAACGACGTGCCTGAGAGACATTTCCTCACCCTTTCATACTCCCCTCTTGCCCAGAAGTGTAGGACGATGACGATGACGGTCTGAATTTTACGAACATAAAATTCAGCAAATTGCAACTTTACATCGAAATATCTCAGCTCATAAGGCCCGTAGGAACAAAACGAAGGCACTTTTCTGATGTAAATCAAACCCAAGCTATCCATTAAGACCATTCAAAATCTAATCGGATCAGCCGTTATTGAGATTCGGAAATCTCAGGGTTCTTGATAGCGAGTCGTGGCGTAATAGAGCCACTCTGTGTCTCGCGCTGCGCATATATATTATATACTTGGCGCGAGACACTACCGTGTCTCTTGATTAGAAGAATGGGGATTATCCAACAAAGTACAAGCACTTTCTTGTGATACTACCGCTTCAAATACTGGACGCTACCAAGGAGCCTGCGTTCTTCTTGAACAAAAATTGGAAAGAGAAATTCTATATTTGCTCTGCAGACACCATATCTACGAAACCATTTTACAAGGCGTCTTTAAAGAAAAAATGTACCAGTCTACCGGTCCAAATGTTCCACTGTTCAAAAATTTTCAAAATGCTTGGCCAACAATCAACAAATTAAATTTTGTATCCGGAATTGAAACCCAAAATGTCCGTCAAACAATTACAGATACAGTTATTGAAGAAACAATCCAATTTTCAATAGACGTTTTACAAAGAGAACATCAACCTAGAGAAGATTACAAAGAATTTTTACAATTTGTGACGTTCGTCACTCGAGATGTAAGGATCGGCGTGATTAGCTTCAGTCGGTAATACAGAGTTCGTGACACCGATTTCTTACTAACATAATACTTTATTGTTTCTCTGGATTTCGATTACAATTAACGTTAGCTGGCGGCTGAGTCTATCAGTGGTCGGTTGACAAATTGTACAGCGTAGTCATGGAGGTCGGGCGGGTCCCTCGCACCTCTGACTCGGAACGGATGAAATCGCGATCGGGCGGTATCCCGGCGATTCGATGGCGCGGGAAACGATTCGTAGGCCAGGCAGATTTCAGGCGACTCGTTTCGGCGGCTAGCGACCGGGCAGCATCCAGGCGTCTAATGGACGGAGGAGTCGAGACCGGGCCACTTCCAGGCGTTTTGGTACGGCGGCTAGAGATCGGGCATCGTCCGGGCGTCTCTATAACGGGGGACCGGCGGCGAGACCGGGCAGCGTCCAGGCGTCTCGATACTAGGGCTGGAGACCGGCCAGCATCCGGGCGTCTCTATAACGGGGGAACGGCGGCGAGACCGGGCAGCGTCCAGGCGTCTCGATACTAGGGCTGGAGACCGGCCAGCATCCGGGCGTCTCTATAACGGGGGAACGGCGGCGAGACCGGGCAGCGTCCAGGCGTCTCGAGACTAGGGTTAGAGACCGGGCAGCATCCAGTCGTCTCTGAAAACGGGGCGGCGGGCCTAGAGACCGGGCATCATCCGGGCGTCTCCACACTGGCTCGCGTTTCGATCGTGTGATCGATGGTTACTCGGATTTGATTTTACTACTAACGCTTTTACCGGGCAACTTCCAGTTCGGCGTGTTCGGGAGGGGGTTCCGTAGTCCCACTCGAACTGCCGTTTATTCGTCGCGTTGAGGCTTATGTCCCGATTCCCGGCTTTCTTCGCAGCGAGAAATCGACGCGATCTAGCGGCGCGGTGGGGAGTGAGCGTCCTCGCGCTGACGCTTCGCGAGCCCGGTGTGCCTCGGCCCGCTTCGGAGTGGTTCGGGCGCAGTCGGCCGGGCACTGGCTGTCTCCCTCACTCCCGGTCGGGTCACCGCGCGCTCGATCCCTCGCGTGCTGGGACGTTACGTCACTAATTAATAATTATTTTCCTCGGTGGGACTCCACCAAAAAATATAAGTTTTCGAGCCCCAGGAGCTTTCCACCACGCTTGATGGATTGGCAAAAGCTTTATATTGCTTGAAAATATATTTATTTAAACACCAATTTTCAATAACTGTGGAAGAAGAAACTGGAATTCGTGATATATGTATCTTTCTCGCCACTTTTTATATAAAACCGTGGATTCGAGCTACAATGACAGCGGAAGCTCCACGACAAGACTTAGAGTTTTTGCAAAAACTCTATGCGTACCGCACAATCGATGAAAAAATAAGTCTTATAGCTGTAAAAAAAATGTGCAACCATTTATGGTATTTATCAACAGAAACGGCAGCGTTAGCATTTTTTGATAAAGCTGTGGGAAAGAACACAAAATTACGAATGGTGGAAGCGCTTAATACTGAAGTCGACGAATCGTGCAAAAAATATACAATTAATCGAAATGATGTGGGAAACTATATTGAAATAGGAATTGACCATTTTATTTCTGAACGTTCAAAAAAATTTTTCGAACGATTCTCAATTCCCATTGAATTTTTAAAAAAGGATCCTAATGTATGGGAAAATGAGACCGATTTTCTATACGGATTGAACATCGTTCAAGGCTTAAAAGTTGTTAATGACACTGCTGAGCGTGGTGTTAAACTTATGCAGGAATATAATCAGTTATTGGCCAAAAACGAGGAGGAAAAACAATATATATTACAAATTGTTTCCGAACATAGAAAACAGTTTCCGGATGTAACAAAACGGTCACTATTGAAAGAAATATAAGATACTTACTCGAAAAAAATACTTTCATTTTTTATTCCTCCAAATATTCCTTTTCAGTTCTGAAACTACTTTCTTGTATTATGTATTACATTATAAGTATATTATAGTATTTGTATTATATTATATTGGGAATTGTTTAAAGATAAAAATTAAAGTATCTTCATTTGCGAATATATGAAAAAATTTCTTAGACAAAAGTTATACTGTTTGGCAAGATAAAAATAATGCCAAAGAAAAAAGTTTTCTTTTGAAGGTCAATTTTTGAGATTTCAAGGTCATGATGTTTTTTTTTAAGTGACCTTATAATTTGATTCTCTATTGTTAAAGAGCGTAAAAAGACAAATTCAACGATATATAAAAATGTATATGAACGATATACTACAATGGAGAAAAACGAATTCCAAAAATAAAAAAACTTCAAGTGCGATGAGGCACGTCTTCCCGTTGTCCGATCGATTTCAAATTTTACACACATTATTTTCTCACCCAGTGGCACCATACTGAGGGCTGTCCCCGCCAAAAATTTGAAATTTATTTTTCGACAAGAGTAACTAAGGTCCACCCTAATGTACACATACTGCATAGTATGTACATACTACACACATACTATATTCGTGCCATACATATACATTACTTATTATAAACATGGATTATATAGTATAGCAGCCGGAGGCTGCAACACGAGCCGGCCGTAGTCCAGTTCCTCGGTTTGGATCGTATCTTGCTTTGGAATATTTCCTACTTTACATATGTGATCTATGTGGCGTTTTCAGTTCCTTCCGTCGTCTAACTGCACTATATAATGTACGTTCCCTAATTTTTGCTTATTCACGCCGAAAATCCATTTCGCTTTCCCGCAGTAATTTCTGCATTTTACTCTATTACCTGGTTGCAGTGTTCGCAGGTTTTGCATCGCCTTTTTCTTATCGCCCGTCTCCCCCTTTTCAGGTAACAAAAGGTCCAGTCGTGTATGTACTTTATAGCTAAAGATTCTTTCGGCGGGTGTCACTCCGGTGGTTTGGTGGGGTGTGCACCGATACCTTAGTAAAATTCTTTGTATCGCTTGGAGAAGTTCTAACCTATTCACTTGCGCACCTTGAAACCTTTTTTTTTAATGCTGCTTTAAAGGTTTGAACAAATCATTTTGCATTTTTCTTTGTGAATTCCGTATTTATCGATGTAATGACTACAATAACTAATGCCTTTTTGGAAAAATTCACTTTTGTCCCTATTGATTCGTATGGTGTAATTCGTGAGACGTGTAAGTACTTCCCTAGGACGCTGCAAATGTTCCATATCATTCTTTCCTGTTAACTTAATGTCGTCTAGGAAAACTGAGATTCCGGGAATGCCTCCGAGGATCTTCTCCATTTCTCTTTGCCAAATCGCTGGGGCTGAAGCGATACCATATAATATCCGTGTACATCTGGACAACCCTTGGTGGGTGTTCAAAATTAAATACTCCCTATCATCAGGGTGAACTTCCATCTGCAAATACGCTTCTTTTAAATCTATTTTTTAAAAATTTTCTCCTCCTGCGAGGGTACTAAAAAGTTCGTCCGTTGTGGAGAGTGGATACTCATCGATTTTCAAGTTTTGATTCAACGTGACGCTAAAGTCTCCGCATACGCAGACTTTATTTCCTTTTTTAGGATTGGGACAATTGGCGTTGCCCACGTCGAGGTATTGACTCTTTCCAAAATGCCCTCGGCTTCCATTCAATCTATTTCTTGTTCAACTAACGGAATAAGTTTAAAAGGGACCCTCCGTGCCTTTAAAAACACGGGACGTGCCCCCTCCACCAGTGTTAATCTAGCTTGTACGTCCCTTATCTTTGTGGTCTTTTCGTCTAATTTATTTTGATATTCCGCCAAAGTATTTTGTAGCAACCCTTCTATATCCTCAACTAAAGTGTACAATGTATTATTTAACTGAACCTGCAATTGTCGAGTCCATTCTCGGCCCATCAACGGCTCCCGATCCGTGTCCGTGACGTACATGTGTAAGAGCCGCGTGACATCATTATATTCAACTTTTACCTCTACATATCCGATTACTTTAACGCTTCTTTTACAATAATTAGTCAATCTTAAATCTGTATTTTTAATAGGAACATTTTTAGCCATTTCTTAAGGAAATACCTACTTACGATTATTACTGCCGCACCGCTATCAATTTCGAAACGTATTTGTCTACCTTCTATTTTTACTGTGACCATGTATTTCTGTATTTCTTATTCCTGTCCTGTTCGTAAACATAAGATGTCGTTCAATTGCGAGGTGTCGTTCAATGGACTTGTCGTTACTGGCTTTTTCCGCATGCAGACTTTCTGCAAGTGTCCTTTGGGACCACAGTTTCTACAGACTATATTTTTGTTTAATGTACAACTTGTGGCAAGGTGTTTTCCACCACACCTGAAACATGAACTATGATTAGCGGTTTGATTCGGATTTACAGTGTTCTTGGGTTTCGCGGGCGCGTGTGTTTTGGCTTCTGACGCCATCTTCTTCTGCCCCTCTTGCCGATTCTTCTTTGGCCCCGGGTTCTTCTGTCCCACGTAGTCTACCGAGGCTGTCCCCGTTTGTATTTGGTTGTCGTCTTTTTCTGTTAATTCCATGGAAATGACCGTTTCGACCGCTCGTTCGAAAGTTAGGTCCTTCATTTCCAATAACCGCGACTGGATGCGTTTGCTCGTTACACCGTAAACGAACTGATTCCGGAGGGCATTTTGTAGATAACCCCCAAATTTGCAATGGATGCTTAGTTTATGTAACGCCGCACATATTCTACGCTTTCGCCCTCGACTTGCTTGCGTTGATGAAACCGGAAATTCTCCGCCACCTCTAATGGCGTCGGTGCGTAGAACTCGTCCAGCTTCGCCGTCAATTCATTGTACGTAGCGCTGTAGGGATCCTTCGGCGATAGGCTATCACAAAGTATATCGAAGGATTTTGTCCCAATAAAATGTAACAGATACGCTACCTTTTTCGTCTCTTCGATGTCGATAACTGCGACGGCTCCTTCGAACCTCATCAGCCATCTTTTCCAGCTCGTATTTCTCGAGTCGAACATGTCGATCGCAATATTCCCGTATTTGGACTCCGCCATCATTCAAACGATTGATTCCTAATACTGTAGTACGTGGAAAGCGTAATAGTCCGTCGCCTTGTGCTACGCACTTCGGTGGTCCTTTGTTCACAAAAGGTGGTTAGTACGTGTTGCTCGTTGCAAGTTCTTTTCTTTGCAATTGTCACTCCCGGAACTAATAATTCGAACGGGATCCCATCCTTGTCGCCAATCTGTCGTGTATGTGACAATAAAATATTTAATAAACAATACTTATTTAATAATACTCGTTAAGACAAAAGGTGTACAATACGTCTGTTGGTGTCAACGCACGTTTCGCAAGTCCCCGATCGACGTGCGATCTTCTTTTCTTTCGATATCCTCGTTTGCTTGTGGGCGACGCTGCCCGGGGCCCGTGTTATAAAACCGCGCCAGTTTTAAACGCGCCGATACAACAATTATTATTTAAGATTCTGCTTAAAAAAACTGTGTAACGCGGTTTCCTTCAATGCATGCCGACTTGCTTGTTCGTACGTTCGTAGTACAAGCACAGCCGCCTACCGCGTAGTCAACGCTACCGCGGGAGCTTGGGCGGAAGGCGCGCGCTCTGATTGGTCGGTGCTTTTTATTAATATCTCGTGAACGAAACTTCGGAGAGCATTTTCGTAAAGGAAAAAGTTGTTTGTAATCAACCCCTGAGTCACCCCCTTCAAGGAACCGCAGCATTTTTGGAACACCCTGTATACAGTTCTTGCGTTAACGGGGTATACTCGTTTGAAACTTCGGAAAATGTGTACATTTTGTGAATTTTTTTACAAGTCAACGACTTAATGAAGATTTCCCGTTTTTTACTGTCTTTACATAGTATTATGAACTAGTTAATAAAAAGATTCAGTTGAAAAACTATTGTTTTTCGGAAGGTATGGATACATATCCGAAAGTCTGTTGATTTTAGACCGCTAAACGGTGGCCCGGAAAAAAACTGTATGTCGTATCTGAAATTGAAAACAGTAAGATTTTCTTATAAGATATGTTAATAGCTATCGTCCTACGGGGCCGATTTTGACAATTTTGAAAAATAAAGAAATGGTGAGAAATCAAAGGTAAAGTTAGATTTTTCTAAGAGAATAGTCCACCATTTTTCTTTATAAGTAATAAACGGGGAATGGGAATAAAAATGCCCTCGTAGGACGATGTGGAATCTTATTACGATTCTGCATGCAAAATTGGAAGTGAATTGGTTGAACGTAGCACGAGTTTTTAGGGCCACCGTAATGATAAAAATAGTTTCGCTGCGATCGGTCGAGCCGCCGCATAATGGTCCGAATAGGGGTAATAGGTGACATTCGTGTATAACTTTTTAACTATAAAAGATATCGGAATGAAATGTACGCCAAAAAACAGGAATTCTGTCTAATGATGTATAATTTAATATTTTTTACATTTATTTATTTTTCAATTTTTTTAACTCATTTGTGATAACTAAATTTAATTCTGTTTATTTAGTACCTTATTTAATGCTCTTTAAGTGATTTGAATCGCATGTTGGGGAAACTATTTGTTTCCGAGTTATAAGGAAAAGTCAAATAGTACTATGACAAATTGTGACGTAATCTACAGTTTAATTAAACATTATTATTCATTTATTATTAATTTATTTGGCGGACTGGAGCCCAGTACACATAAATATTTGTAAAAACCTTTTGTAATGCAATAATAATACGACGGATACAAACGTATATACATAAAATGACGAAAAGCTGCCAGTTTTAAACATTAATAATTATTTACTTCAAATTATAATTTGAAGAGTTGGCTGCGGGGGAATTGATTTTTGCATGATTTTGTAGAAGAAGATGTACTGAAAATATTCCAATTTGTTAGAACGTGGAACTCGATGGAACTAGAAAGATATTCCTTGTCAATTGTAAAAAACTTTGACAATTTTCTTTATTTCATTAAGCATTACTTTTTGCATACATTATGAACTGTAATTTTTAGTTAACTGCGTTAATTCTTAATGCAAAAGAATACTCTTCATTCTAGAAAAAACCTGGAGAGAAAATATTAAACAGAGTCGTCAGGGCATGTCTAAGAAGGAAGCAGTTTTTCTTAGGTGAAAAATGCGATGTGTTCGTCCCAATTACAATTTTGATTAAATTTTATAAATATTTTCAGTTTCAGGACTGTTGGACATTTAGGAAGTAGTATACATTCAGTAAATTTTGATAGGACAAAGTTTATTTTTGGGCTGAATGTCCCCTACTACCAGAATCGTGGGGCGTGGGACAGAACGCTTACCCCCACTATGACCTACCGTCGTCTCCCACTATGGCCTACCGTCGTCCCCCACTTTCTTTCCATCACACTGCACACAAGCATATCCCTACCCTTGTCGGTGTGCACGGCAGCCCAACAAGTAGCTCACACGGACAGGAGTAAAAATATGCTTGTGTGCAGTGCGGTGGGAAGAAAGTGGGGGACGAAGGTAGGCCATAGTGGGAGACGACGGTAGATCATAGTGGGGGTAAGCGTTCTGTCCCACGTCCCACGATTCTGGCATCACTGCCTACTACCCCTATTCGGACCACTGTGCGCTCTTGTCCGCCAAACTGTAGCCTGAACGGCGCCGATGTAGAGACTACATAATGTGTGCAAAGGAGGTGAGAGCGTACGGTAGAATGTCTTGTTGCAGGAAGTGTAAATGCTAATGGTAATTTAACGAAAATGAACAAAGAGATCCAATATTTTTTTGGTGTAGATTTAGTATGTTTATTGGTGAATTGGAGTATTGTTAATGGGAATTACTCTGTATTTTATTAAAGTATTACGAATATCTTTCACAAAGAATTGAAAAGCATCGAGAGAGATGTATTTTCAGCGTACTTTCTTCACTAATGTGACTTGCTCTACATTCCAAGCAGTACGCCATAATTTTCTTAATTCTTAATGCTATGCTAATTTGACAAATTTGGTCGATTTACCTTTTTTGTCAAATTTACAAGGTGATTCTTTGTCTATCGCATCTTCTCCGGACAACTTCCAAGCGTGTGCCCTTCGTTCCTATCCAAGCCTGTGCGTCATCATCATTTCTATCCAAGCCTGTGCGTCCCCTTCATTTGTATCGAAGTCCTGTGCGCCCCCTTCATTTATATAAGCTTGACATAAAAGCTTTAAATTGCTGGTATAAAAATATTTCGCAAATTTAAATGCAATGTAATTTGTTAGAATATATTTAGTATTTTGTACATGCATTCCTCGACAACGAGTGATTATTATCTCTCCCAACCTTCGGTGTGCATCACCTACAGGAGGTGAGCCTTCTAGAATTATCTGAGAGGCGTTTGCCTTCGCCCCTAGGCTCATCGAAAGACGAGCTGATCCAAGGGTGCCGTCACCCAGCTGGGTATGGGACACAAATATATGTGTCGAACTGAGAACCTCCTTGTTTTTCGAAATCTGTTAATAAAAGTATCAATACACAAATTTTAAATAAATTTTAATAACCCTTTGTTTCATTAAATTTATATTATAATTAATCCGTATCGATAACCGTCTTAAATACGCCCTAATGACCCTAATTTATCGTTAAATTAAGATGCCTGTCAGTCCTAAGTCAGGCGCTTTAAAGGCGCCTTTAAGACGTCCCGTTTTGTAACATCAGGTGCTCAGAAGGTGGATATTGGACGCTCATAAGCCGCTCGTGGGACAGTCAAGGCGCTTGTAAGGTGCCCCGACCGCCTGGGACCAGGCGCCTGAAAGGCGCCTTTACGACGCCTGTGTGCTGTGTGGGCTTCTTCGGACAACTTCCAAGCCTGCGGCTCTACATAAGAAATCTCTTAAAAAATTTTGGCGATTTACCTTGTTAATTGAGACAATAATTCAGTCTTCTATTTAGTATGAAAACTCGTGACATTTCAAATTTGGACAACTTACATTATTTAAGATTGATGATTGACACTTGGTAGGTTATAATTCAATAGTATATACGTAGGTATGTACAATGACGGACGACAACCACTACCGAATAATCCCGAGAGTCGAAGAATGAAACGTGTGTTAGTTTCTTTTTGGCTGAAGGTGTGCATGTAACGCGTACATACGTATTATGTTGACGAAACTATGCTTGGAGAAGAAGGAGAATCAGAAGAAAAATCTTACTGTTTCCGACTGATCGATGAAACGATATTACGATATCTCTGTTATGCGTGGACCGATATCATTGCATTTTGTCTTATTCGAAAGCATATATGCGGTTTACATAAGAAAAATACAATTTTTATTAAATTTTATTAATATTTTCAGTTTCGGGACTTTTGGACATTCAGGAAGTAGTATACATTCAGTAGATTTCGATAAGACAAAGTTCATTTTTGGGCCGAATGTCCCCTACTACCCCTATTCGGACCACTGTGCGGCACGGCGGCTCAACCGACCGCAGCGGTACTTCATTTTTTATTACAGTGGCTTTTCTTACATATTTTCATAGATTGATGTTTTAGAAATATGTTACATATTAGGCCCCGCCAATGCAAGCGATACGCTCCTGCTGGGTTCGGACAAGATCATGTGCGTTCGGGTGTACGGAGAGAGAAGGTGTATAGAGAGCGTAAGAGACTATGTATAGAGAACGTAAAGTAAAAAGTACTAAATGCAGATCTCATGTTTTATAATATATGCTCCTTGTCATATGAGAAGGAACCCGTTTCAAGTATGTAGATTGAGCTTATTGGCTCCGAGGGAGCGTTGTTTGGGGTATAGCCAATAATAGCGCAGAACAGGTGTATGCGCAGGTTCCTTTTTATATGACAGAATATACAGTTATTTAAGTAACTCAGTGATTGTTGATCTAGAGACGCTATAGCGTCTCGACGCCAAGTACATGTTTGGACATCCTGTATATGTCGACTATCGCTACCGCTATCATTTACATGTCGCCTGGCTAATCCAACCTAACCTGTAACTTATTTCATTAATATTTCATCGCCTGCAATATTTTCTAAATTTAAAGGCGTTTTTCCTATGTAAACCACATATAAATGTTCGAATAAAGCTAAATTCAATAAAGTCGGTCCACACATGACAGAGATATCATAATGTTACGAACCGGAGCTGCGGCAACGCGAGAGGCCGGCGAGAAGGGTATTTCCCAAGGAATACGGTTTATGAATTTGTTAATTAGGTGCGCGGACGAACCTGATGCGAAATCAGGGAGCCTCTAGGAATGGAGTCACGCGCGGACGAACCTGATGCGAAATCAGGGAGCCGCAGGAGGGTGAAACGTCGTGAACGAACCCCATGCGAAATCGGGGAGTCACTAGGATGAAGTTCACAGACGAACCTGGTGCGAAACCAGGGAGCTGTTAGGAGGTTGGATTATTCACAGACGAACCTGGTGCGAAACCAGGGAGCTGTTAGGAGGTTGGATTATTCACAGACGAACCTGGTGCGAAACCAGGGAGCTGTTCGGAAGTTGGTAGACTTACAGACGAACCTGATGCGAAATCAGGGAGCTGTAGGATACGGACGAACCTGATGCGAAATCAGGGAGCCGTAGGAGGGGTGAGTTTTCGTGGACGAACACGACGCGAAATCGGGGAGCCACTGGGTTGGAGAAGATGGCTTGTTTTGGTAAAGGGTTGCGAACGAACCTGATGCGAAATCAGGGAGTCGCGGGAAATGTTAGTAATGCCTCGTAACTCTTAATTAAAATTGATACAACTCGAGCGGTAAAGTTGTATCGGTGGGTGAGTGCTACTAATATTATAAGGATCGCTGGGTAAAAGATGGATTTAACGTAATCGACTCGATTTACACGTGAACACCATAAGTATATTCAATAATTAGTTATTGTACAAATGTAAGTGTCGCGAGTAATAATTAAATAAAATGTATATGTTAACACTAATTGCACGGTGTTGACGCACTGGCGATGCGGGGGCGTACGAGTGGCTATTTCAAAGTGCCAAATAGAATATAAACCGAACTCGCGGATTCTATGAGGTTAACTATGATTCCGATGGAGACTTTAGCCCGATCTTGCTGGATATAACCGACTCTGTACGAGCGTGACACGACGTGACTTTATGCGTGACTATAGCTTTTAACCAACGAGGCATGAAACCAAAGGGTTTATATAGTCCGGAAAATGAGTGGGGGTTCGTTAGAAGTTTCCATATAAGGAGATCTTTCGGGGTCGTCGTCGTGTCACTCCCGTTCTCATGGTCGTGATCCAGATGGTCGAGATCATGACCCCCATTAGTGGTATGTGATAAACAAAAAGGATTTTAAGGCGTTTTCCCCTCGTAGACGCGAGCTCGAAAAAACGGTTGAGAGCGGCGTATGGGAAAATTCCACATACGTAACAGTAATATCGTCACATGGGTCAGTTGGAAACGGTACGATTTTTCTCATGATACTTCTTCTTCTTCTTCTCCAGTCAAAATTTTCGTCAATATAATACATATACGCGTTACACGCACACCTTCAGCCAAAAAAAAAAGACTAACACATGTTTCGTTCGTCAATCGCTATCTTCACTATGCAATCTACTCCTAATTTTGACAGCTTACCGTCAAGTTATAACCTGGCGAGTGTCAAATAAGATAAGTTGTCAAAATTTGAGCTGCCACGTGTTTTTACAAATATGTATCGTTGTACCATTGAATTGCAACCAAAATGCAGTCTCAAACAGAAAGTAATTTACCGAAATTTGAATTGCGACATGTTTGTATAACATCAAACTGTTTTTTATTTGTAACTAAACTCAGGATTTTATGTACATTGTCACGTCCTGGGTGGCGGTTGTTAGGACTGTGACAATATGGGGTAATATGGGAAAGGTTAGGCGCGAAGACCAGGTTCGTAGCACAAGGGGAAAAGGGAGTTTTACCACAAAGACCAGGTTCGTAGTATAAGGCAACAAAGGAGGGTTAAACAGTAATCGCTCACCAGAGTGACACCCGTTAGAGCGCTGGTGGTTTTTGTTAAGGCTTGATAATTGGATTTACTTCTGCATTGGAATAAGAAGACACGCGTTATATTTGTTTACAATAGGTGAAGTAATGGCATGCGGGTGTAACGTCCGGTTGCCCGGGGACGACTAAACGTCAGCAGGTTCTCGAAAAGAGAGCGGCGTCCCTTCGAGAATAGGATAGGTGGGGGTTCGTTAATAGAGTAAAGGAGTAGAATCCAACTTAAAACATAACAATGACTTTATTAAAACAACACTTATTCCTAATAATGAGTAATAATAGTATAGCTTACGACTACGATTATATATTGTTTTATGTTTTGTGTTGTTATGGGTTTTTATCAATACTAATTAATTGCGCTAATTTATTAAAGTTAAATGTACGTATGAAAATATGCTTCTGTAGTAAGCTCGGCCGCTACCGTTTCCGGAGCGGTTCCCGAAACTTTTGACAGAGTTCTTATTCTAGGGTTCCTTTAGAACTTGCCTTTGCTAAGCGGCTAAGCTGCTACCTACTAATAGGAGCAACGCTTGAAACCTTCACGAAGACAATGTTCTCAACCTTTAAATGAAAGATCCAAAAAGGAGCACCAGTACCTTTGTACACTGAGAACCAGTCGCTACCGTTTCCGGAGCGTGCTGAAATTCTGCTGGATAGTACTTAAGCTACCTCCAGGAACTAGCATTCGTTGGTCACAAGGACGTGTTCGAATTCAATTGAGCGCGCCAGGTATTGCGCACGCCTTAGAACCGTTTTCTATTATTTCGCATTTTTCTCGCTTATTACATGTTATTTTATCTTGCTCTTTTGACAAAAATTCTATTTTACTATTCTTAATGTTTCTACAATATTTGTTTCTTTAATATCTACTTAGTTTAATATTTTATATCTAAAAGTATGTACAATGTTTGTGCGCGGTAACCAGTGGTGGGTCGGTATTTTACGCCGCGTCGTAAATACATTTACGACGTGTCGCAAATGTATGTATAATATGTAATTTTTAAGCCCATTTTATACGTGTCATTTGTCGCAAATGTCGTAAATAGAAATATTCATTATTTTAAGGTTTCAACAATTAAAGTGTTGGAAAAATATAGTTCTTTCTGACTCGCTTGTTGTTTGCATGCGAATACTATAGGATACTGTAGAATACGTCGATAATGTCGAAAACTACGTATAATCGCCGCGTTCATAACCCCAAAAAAGTATTCCAAAGCGTGTTCTTGGTCTTAAGACTCTTAATTATTGTTTTGTAATTGTTTAGATAAAACTAGAAAAAAATGAATCGTGAAAGGTAAAGTAATTAGAAATAAATGTACGATAAAAAATAACATTTATTTGAATTGAAAATTATGGAAATAAAAATATCTGTTTCAGAAAAAATGAAATTGATAAATTGTAATCAAATTTCTTTTTTTGGTGCAATATCCCTTTCAGTGTGCTGGAATTAAGCCACTTTAAAGCTTTTGTGCATGCACTAAATAAGGACTATGTAGTTCCATCGAGAAAAACATTAAATACAATACATTTAAATGTACAATATGAACAATTATACAATTCCATTGGACAAAATGAACAGTAAGGTGCTGTAATTTTAATTGATAGCTTCTTTTCCTAAAATAAAAATAGTCTTTTTATTAACATAATTTTTAATTTAAACAAATTACAGTATTGTCTCCATATGTACCCGATTTGGTGTACACGATGTAGGCCTGTCGCTATCCCCACCACTTCTGTCTCACTCTTGTCCGGCGAAGGCGAGAGCGAGATGGAACGAGAGCGAGCGAGAGCCCCTAAAAGCGAGCGAGGACAGTACGAGACAGACGACAGCGTTCATGTTTTGTCTCCCTCCGTCTTTCGGGCGCCGTGACACTCCGTCCTTTGCGTGCGCGACGGGCGTGCGCGATGGTCGCAGGCACATACGGAAGCACGAAACCGCAACGCAAAAACTTGACGCACGCCCGGCTCAAGTTTTTTTTTGCGCCCTAGGCCAACTTTTCAAATTACGCCCTTTATTATAATACATTTATTTGAGATTATTAATAACCTTACTTTGAATTTTTATTCGTAGTTTAATCCACTTATAGTACAACTTGTAATATTTAATTCTAAAGTTTATTTTCAGAAATAGCAGCAATGAAAATACATACCATTTTGCACCACTTGTCGACTTTCTGCCCTAGACAGACGTCCAATTTTGCTTATAGGGACGAGCCAAGCTTACAGGCAGCTTACGTCTGCCTAGGACAGAAAGTCGACAAGAGGTGCAAAATGGTATGTATTTTCATTGCTGCTATTGCTGAAAATAAACTTTAGAATTAAATATTACAAGTTGTACTATAAGTGGATTAAACTGCGAATAAAAATTCAAAGTAAGGTTATTAATAATCTCAAATAAATGTATTATAATATAGGGCGTAATTTGAAAAGTTTGTCTAGGGCGCAAAAAAGACTTGTGCCGTGCCTGGCTATCTGACCGTCGCGCGCATGCGTTGGGCAGTCACGATTCCATCTGAGTGCCCGCACGCCCGCGCGCAAGAAAACCGGTCCATCTCGCTCACTCCTTCGGCCAGAAAGAAGCGAGAAACGCACACTCGGAATTAGGGATCTGCGCATTCTGAGTGCCCACGCCAGTCCCGACCACCGGGCACACACGGAGACAATACTGTATATTTATTATTCTATATTGGGAAACTTAGTGGAGACGTGGCTTAGATTTCAGCCCTCTGATGGTAAGTTGGCAAACTATTGAAAGTAGATCCGGTTCCACTAAACATTCCGAATAAGTATATATTAATCGAAGAAGTAAAAATTTAGTGTTCAAAGAAATTCGTTTCTCACCACATGTCTATTTAAACACTGATAATCATATGGACTTCGACGGATTTCGACCTACTCTCAGTAATTCAATTTTCTGTCACTAGTTGGCGTATCGAAATTCTTGGTTTCCCAATGCATTTCTCTTTTACTAACCTATCAATATCCATTTTTCGTCAGTGTAACTTAATTTAATTTAACTTTTTTAATCACAATTATAATTATTAATAAATTGGCACTTCGTCATAACCTATACCAAAAATGTTTTATAGGTTAGTTATTTCATTCTAGATATACGACATTTATGACACATTCACGACATTTACGGCATTTACTACATTTATGACACGTGTCGTCTTAGAGTATATAAACATGGAGCAAGCATGCAATAGACAAAAATGTAAACGGCGATAGAAAGAGAAAGATATACAGGAGGGACACCCCCTCTCTTTCTAGCGCCAAGGGCGGCAGTGTTTTTTTTTTGATGATAGAAAGAGAGGGGGTGTCCCTCCTGTATATCTTTCTCTTTCTATCGCCGTCTACATTTTTGTCTATTGCATGCTTCCTCCATGTTTATATACTCTAAGCGTGTCGTGTATAAAATCGAAAATTCGTGTCTTTACCCACCACTGGCGGTAACATAGGCGGTTCTGTGATAATGTAGTACGGTTCTACCTTATCGACGGTCGGTAATGCTAGGTTTGAGTCCCCGTGGGACGTTACACGGGACTTTAAGCGAAAGTAAATCTTGTGAACACTATAAGAACTTGTTATGATTGGGAGCAGGGCCTGAAACCCAATCTTTATTCCGAATAGTTGTTATGAAGAACTGAAATTTCCAACTATTATCTGTTTCGGTTACGGTTCTTATTTCCCTCCTCATATCGGTTCCATAACTGTTATTAGTGATCCTCTAGAGAGTGATTGGAATAACCGCAGCCATTTTGGATCACAACCGGAAATAATATTTTTGGCGCAAAACTTTGAATAACTATAAATATAAATTTTAGAATTGACTACCTGGTGTTTTACATTTATAAAAAAAAAAGTAAAACTTCCAAAGATTACTACATAATGCAATATTTAAAATATTAGTGGACGAAGAAAATAATTATGAACATTTCGAGGAAATGCTAACTGCTACATTTGTTATGACATGACTCTCTAGTTTTAATAAAAACTGATTTTGGTATCATAAGAAAAGCTTTTTACTTTTTAAGGACCTTATAATTGCAACAAAAGTTACACATTATGAAGAAAGTAAACTATTAATTTTAAAAAATCATACTTTACTAAAAACAAAGTGATTAAAATAAAATCGTGTTTAAAAAATTCATTGTTTATGTATATAAAAATAGAACAAATTGTTGTGCTAAGGCGCCTGAGGCCGAGATTCTGGTAGCGAATCTCAGAGGTGCTCCGGGCGTCCTTCGCAGTTGCTGTCCACGGGCTCCGAAGATTCGGGTAGAGGTGCCGTGGCAGAAGGATTCGGAGGGAATCCGAAGGGTAGGGGATCGTGGCAGGTTAAAGACTTGGAACTCACCACAAGGTTTAAACAAGGTTTATTCTGTCCCGATCTGGGTGACAGGTAACGCGTACTGTAACGTCGGTGTTCTGATTACAAGAGAGCGACTCGTGGCTTGTACATTGTTTTTATACTGTAATCGGGGTGAAGTGGGGACCATCGGGGTCTGCATCTTTGACCCGCTTTGGGTATTTCGCCATGTGCTGACGGTTCTCGATGCGCTTCCGAGAGTCCTTACGCGGCTGTGCCAGTTTTCGGCTGTTCGGTTGCGGCAATCGATATGTACGCGGTGTCGTTGCCCTTAGGCGTTGGTTGGGTTACAACAAAATATCTATCAATATAGAAGTAAAGTAAAAATAGAAATAAAACAAATGAATAATAAATTAATGCATGTCCACTTTTGGCGACGTTTGGCCTGTTTCCCCAAAGTTAAGACAGGTTCAGACCTGAGTTCATTGTATTGTAAAATTATGCTTCGCACAAGAGGATTAAACCTGAAAAATAATACAAGTTAAACACAATATAAAAGTTAATTACATGCAAGTATCGTAATTACATGTATATCACTGTGTTTGAGAGTGTATGTATGGATAAGAGCTGAAATGAATCTAAGGCAGGTTATGAATTAAAGTACACAGTTTTAGTGAAAACACTTCGTCGAAATTGATTAAAAACACTGTGAACTTTATGAGCGAATGGCGGAGTGATAATACATATCACTGCGTTGCAGAATAAATGAGAAATGTGAGTTACCGCGTGGATGCCCACGTGGCGTCCACGCAATTATATTAATCGAAGACTGATAAGAGTTCAAATGAGCTGAGTGTTCAACGAGTTGAGATTATTCTCTGCAAGAATACACTGGTTTGAGCGTGAGCTGAGCAAATGAAAAATACAAAATGCGCAACACGATTTCACGTGACCGTTACCGGCAAAGTGATACAAGAGAGTGCAAAAATGGCGGACTTCCGCTTACGCGTCTTTTCCGTTCCGCTAGATCTTCAATGCGGAGCGCTAATTGGCCTATCGATCTTCAATGATTGGTCGATCGATAGGCGGTGGCGGGCGGCTCGCTCGTCGATCAGTGGCGCTGTATCGCGGTCCGCGAGGTGCTGCTATGAGAATGAGTGTGGTGGCGTGGGGAACTAGTTTCATTCCCAAACACACTGTTAATTACCCGTATATGTGAAATAAAGAACTAAAGTATTTTTTTGAAATAAAGAAAACTAATAAAATAAAGAAATAAAATGTACTTTATTTTATGCATGCATGCATTGCCACACTTTTGCTGCTATATGTTTCATGCTTTCTGGTTTTAATTTTGGTTGAATAATTCTTCAGCCTAAATGCGTGATAACGCAAAATTATTTTTGTTTTTAAATTATGGCACTCAGGCAACGAAAATTCTATTTCCTGATACTTTGTGACAAAGAACTTTTTTAAATTAATTTTTTTTTGCGCGTAGCTTTTTATAAAACAGTTTAAAAATTCTTTTCATCTGTATACAAAATCTAAACGTCTCATTGTTAACAAAACAATAGCGACCGTATTTGTTTGCCCTGATTCTCGTTAATACATTGTACGAATGACAAACCATTTTCCTCGATATTGTTTTGTTTATACAATTAGTACAAACATTCTGTTTTTTTTAATATTACTTATATATCCGGCTACATGATACAATACATTTAATTCAGTCTTATTAATAAAAATACGTTTGTTTGGAATCATTGGCTCTACATGACTAGCGTTTGTTAAAAAGTGACTTTTCGAAGAACGGTTTTTAAGCAGTACATCTAAAAACTCAGACAAGTATTGTTGATCGTCTTCTTCGTAATTGCTTTTACGAACATTTTTCATGTATTGAGAAATGTTTGTTAATTTAAGATTATTCTTGAATTGCAGAATATTTGGAATTACATTTTTCAAGCGTTCGACGGAAAACAAATTTTCCAAGCAATCTTGAGTTAATCGGGCTGGAAGAAAGAAAGTAAACCCTTTGTTTAATAAGTCATCTGACAAATCGAGAACAGTTCTAGTAGATAGTATTAAAGCTGATTGAAACGGTTTTAATTTTTTATCCTGCCCAATTTTCATATTTCTAAACAGTTCGATAGATTCGTCCAGAAATTCGATAACTTCTGTGCGTTTTTCCGGTATTTGGTTGCTCAACGCTATCGAAACATTTCTAGTGCTCATTATATGATTAGAAACTGGAAGTCGGCACTTAGAAATAGAGGTAATGAAAAGGGCATTAGGGTACTGAAAGGATAGAATCGATGAAAGACCAAAGATTCCCGAAGAAATGCTGGGAACAGCTGATGCTTTGGGATAGAAGTGCACCGGACAACAGGAGGAATTGGGTCACTCAACTACGAAAGAAATTGCAACAATTCGGTTATGAAAGTACCAATTATCTACAGGAATTAAAGAACGACAGCATACAGCAGGGCATAATAGAAAGAATAGAGGAAAAACTATGGGAGGAAGATAAGAATAGATCAATTAATTCCACATACAACGAAATATACAGAAGCATCAAGGATATGACCTCAGTAGAAGCAACCAACTATCTGACTCTGAACATACCACTATCAATCAAAAGAATCATAGCGCAGGTAAGACTGGCTGGCAAATTAGGATGGACAACGACGATAGGGCAAGGATGGAAATATAAGGTGGACGAGAACCTAACATGCCAAATATGCAACACCAGAGAAGCGGAGAACAGGAAGCATATCTTATGTGATTGTCCGATATACGCAGAAATCAGACCCAACTCCATGAGAATGGACGGAAATAATATAGGTGGAAACGGAGAAACAAATATGGGAAGTAGGGAATTTTATTAAGGGAAGCATGCGACTAAGAGCGTTCTGCCTGGATGAGTAGGAGCAAGGAGAGCTAAACCAAAGGAACAATCAGATCTAGTCTGTGATACTCAAGGCTGACACAAAACTAGGAAATAAGAGGAAAAGGCAATGTATATGGGTGTGTGTGTATATATATGAGTATGTGGGTATATGTATATATATATACATATATATACACATACATATATACACACACCCATATATATATATATATACAGGGTGATTGGCCCGAAACGCCTGATCCGCCTCGCAACCGTGACGAGGTCAACCCAACCCCCCGTGGTGTCTCTCCGAAGACTTTCGACCCTCGGACGGGTTGGAGTCATTGGACTATTGTCCGCCGTTACTGAGGGGCCCGAGGTGTCGACGAAGGTACCGACCGCCGGGACCAGGCGCCTGACCCATCCCGTAAGTGGGGTACGGTCCCACTCCTGTTGCCATTCCTCCATCGCAGCTGCCAACGCGGCGGCTTTGTGGAGGCGGGTTCTCTCTCTTACAATATTTAAAATATTTGGATCGCCACCAGGGGTGGGGTTCCCTATCCTGTGCTTTTGCGCAAAAAATTTCGCGCCCCATTTTGGCCTTGATGTACAGCGGCATCCGCCCTGCTAAAACGCAGAGCGAAGCAAAGGACACGGGCCTATATGCCGCCGTACACCGGATCAGGGCCGTTCGCTGAGCACGACGGAGGATAGCCCTGCTACCCTGAGTGGTCAGCGATACGGCCCAGACTGACGATCCATATAAAATCACGGACTCCCACACCGAGTAGTAGAGTCTTCGGGCGAGGGCGGATGGGCCCCTGGTGTTGGGGAGGAGCGCTGAAAGCGCTCCTGAGACCCTATCCGCCCTGGCAGATACCTCTTCCAAGTGGGCCCGATAATTGCGGAGGCAGTCAAAGACTACCCCCAAATATCGGATCCTGGTCGCCGTGATGATATGGTGGGGGAATAGGAGGGGGGCGGAGAGGTGGTGAAGAGGGTATCAATCACCCTCCCTACCTGCTCACGCGTTAAGACCATTTTTGGTCTTTTCTCCCCCAACCTCGCCATAACGATTTTATATGGTTTCCCCCAAGGGTCGTCGTCCACAGTCCCGTTGAGTTCCCTCCAGAGGTTCTCCTTAGACCGCCAGATCAGGCCCTGAACCATCCGTCTGGCCAAGGAGAATTCACACCTAAGTTGATCTAGACGGGGGGAGGAAGGATCGAGCTTCCTCCTCTTCCTCTGGAAGGCCCTCCGGGCCTTATGCATGGATCGACGCGCCTCGGCTATCTCAGCCGTCCACCAGCGGTTGGGCCTGCGCGTTCCTCTTGGAAGGGATCTCTTCTTGAAAGTCCCAGCGCAAACCCCCTCCACCAGGCGTTGGAATCTATCCGCACGCGGTTCCTCCCCCGCGGGGGGCTCAGTGGGTGGGGGATTAGCCGATGGGGGTGGGGGCGGGAGAGTATCCCGCAAGGCCCAAAAACTACCGAGAATCGTTTCGCGAGACACATTCTTCATGGAATAGGGGGACCAACCGCCATCTGGGGGTCTCCTGGGGGTGTCCTGTTTACCCAGGACGTGGAGGACGTACAGATGGTCGGAGGCCGTATAGTACCTAAGTACTTCCGACCTCCGTATCCTCCCCGCCAGGCCCCTATCCATGGACATTACGTCAATGCAGGATGTGCCCTTAGAGTTACTACGAAACGTGATGTTTTCCCGGAGTCTTATTGGGACTAACCCCACCATCGCAAGGAGGGCCATACAAGCATGGCCCCTCCTATCGGCGACCTTACCCCCCCCCCCCACGCAGGGGACTTGGCATTCAGGTCCCCCGCGAGGATGACCCCTCTACCAGGAGCCATTAAACTACTTAAATTTTCTCCAGATCCTCCAAATACTGGAGGAACTCGGGGTGGCCCTTATTCGCCTGCGCGGCCTGGGAGGGCTGAGTCGTCTGCCGGGCAGCGATTGAACGCGGTGTCCCCACCTTCGAGCGAGGGGAAGGGCCCGACAACCCTTTCTCGGGGATCATATTCCGGGGTGAGGGACACACCCAGAGGGGGAGTTCCTCGCCAAGGTAGAAGGGGGGACCCATTAGGTTGACCCACAGGGGATTTTTTGGAGCCACGCTTAGAGCGGTTCCTCGCCTTCTTTCCCACCTCCACGAAGGGCTCCTCCACAGGAGGGTTGCCCATCGGAGGTATCCACATCGACGTGGGTGGCGAGGCCCAACCCCCCTCCCCCTGACACGATACCTGCTGGGGTACGGGGTTCCCCCCTACTACTAGTAGAAGGGCCCGTCTACGGGTCGGACGACGGACCCTCAGAGGCCGCGGCCTCAGCGAAGAGACGTTTCTTCGCGGTGGTCTCCTTGTCGTCCTCCACCGGGGACGACCGGGCCCTCTTCGCCTTGTTTGATGACTTCGGGGGGGGGGGTTCCTTTTTCCCGGCCTTTCCCGAACCTGCTGACCCCTGCGTGCCGAACGGGAGGACCCTCTCCGTGGTTTGGCCCCCCACATCCACCGTCATCGGCGGGGGGTTCGTGACCAAGACCTTCAGGGGGTTAATCCCCTTGAGCGGGTCCTTCGCTGACTGCGCCTGCCACAGGGCGATGTCCTGACATGCAAGCGCCTCCGCCACCGTTTCGGATGCCACCTCACAGGCTCCGGTTATACCCTGGGCAAGGGAGAGAACCCTGCTCTTCGAGAGGGTCTTATCCCCGCTCACCGCTTCAGTGAGGGTGGAGCAAACCTCCTTTAGGCATTTCAGGGCCGTCGCCACCTCCGCAAGCAGGCTCGCGGCCTTGACGCCAATAGGCTCCTTTGCAGAGCGGGTGCCCTTCGGTTTCGGCAGGGGGGGCCGGGATCAGGAATCTGGATAAAGGCCCCTCCTTTTTCCCCTCCACTCGCGATGTGGAGCTAGCCCGAATTCTAGGGCCCCCCTTAAATGTCCCCATCAGGTGTTGCCGCTCCGGGGGGGATTCTAGATCCACCAATACTTGCGGGGCCGGCTGCATCCTCGGCGATGCAGTCACCTTTTCCACTCCGAGGCCCTCCGAATGATTACGACGTTCCGGAGGGGTCCTCGCCAGTGTTCGTCCCCTGACAACGCCCGTTTGAGACGGGGTGGGAGGAATTTCCGGGATAATAGTCCCGGACCAGGGCCATCCAAGCATTTCTCGTGCAACTTACTGCCAAGTGGGGGCGGACCCTCGGGCTGAGCACGCTGTTTGTCCAAACCACAACCAAAATCGGAATCCTTAAGTACGTTGCCTAGTCTTGCCGCTGTAGTTTCTTCCACGGAGTGCAATGGCGTGTTACTGCCTTCCGCGGTGATACCGGCCCGCCGCATCGACTCGGTATCATCGGGCTGATCTCTTCCTCCCTGCTCGCTGCCGACAAGGCGAGGAGGGGCTGGTCTTTTACCAGTTATCGCCGTGATTTTAACATCCGAGGCACGGCCGATTCCTGACATAGATTCATAAATGTCTTAAGGGCGACGGCCCCACCGCCCAGCGGATTTGCTCCTTACTCGTAGCCCTGGTGTTGCAGCTACCGGCGGCACTAGCCGACCATTGTCGGAGGGATCCCGAGTGCCGCAAGATCCTATGCTCCGGGAAAACCCGGAGACCAGGTACCCCACATGGGCAGATGTCCAGCCCAAGGGGGACCCCCCCCAAAAAAAAACTACCATCGTGCAACTCCTGTTTACAGGACTGCAGTTGGTGGGTGGTCGACCCTTGGCCAGGAAGACAGCATCCCCCGTCCGGCCACATGGTGGTGTTGAAACACACCCACGGTATGACCGAAGGGGAACATAGCCGCCTTCCCAGAGCCCCCTCACCACGCTCAAGGTGGTTGACCCTGGAGGGGGTCCGTAAAGTGTACCTAAAAGGATGATTACATATATTTATTAGACATATACTTATTTTTTATTGTTATATTTCGCAACTTAAAAACTCAATTGAAGATATAATATTTAATCATCACAACTTCTTGAAATAAGAATCAAAATTAACTTAGAGACCAATAAAATAGTTTTTACAAATTTTACAAAATACTTAACTAATTGATAGCAATCATTATTCATATTATTCAATATTTTTATTAACAAACAATCAAATTTCCAACACTGTTAACAATAAGTCACTTAGTAATAGTAGAATATTTACTTTCTCTAGGCAATCGAGTAATTACAATTAAATAAATAAAATAAGAGATATTGCAACTCATTTATAATATAAGAAAGTATATTCTCATCAAAATTGAATCATAAAACAATTAAAGTATACCAAGTTTATACAAGAATTGCATATGCTATGTTAATTCGCACAAACTCACATGACATAATCTTGATGCCGATGTCGGAATCCAATCCTGTCTATTGATATTGTCAGTCTATATTTTCAGTCTTGCCTTGTTTCGGGGTAATCCATACATATGGAATCCTTTTTTTGCAGAATTAGTGCAATAATCTGCACAGCAACCCCCCATTTTCTAGAAAATAACGATAACACACTCAATAACTTATGGAATAGGTTGTATCTCTAAAATACTAACAAAATTACGATACACAAAACACTAAATTAATGTTATTCTAAATGTTTGCCAAGTATTAATTCTCTTTAGATTATACACAGCTTCTGTACTCACTTATTATTAAAAAGCTCTCCCGAAAAACATAAACAGTCAAAGAAATTGCCTGATTTCGAAACTGCGCGTTTAAATCTTTCCATGCGTATTTCTGTCTCTTTTTTTTGTACAGTTTCTTTCTCTGTTTACTTCCTCTTTTGCTCCAAATCCCAGCAACCAATCAGCGACGATACACGTTCTTCCTATCACTCTCTAGAGGATCACTAACCGTTATTATTTCGGTTCTATATCGGTTCTCAGTTACGCTTCTTCCCTCTACGCTACTTCCCTCCTCATATCGGTTCCATAACCGTTATTATTTCGGTTCTATATCGGTTCTCGGTTGCGTTTCTTACAGTAAGTAAAAGATTAAATCTTACTTCGCTCCTCATATCGATTCTATAACCGTTATTATTTTGGTGCTATATCGGTTCTAAAAGGGTTCTAGAATCAATTCTTGTATCGACTACCCCCCATAAACATGACTCATGTATGAAAGAAGCTAATTCCCTTTAATTCACGAAAAAAAGTTCTCACGCAAAGATTATGATCATCTTTGCTAATTCCAATTGTACCTTTAATTCACGAAAAACATTAAAAAAAGTTCTCACGCAAAGATTGTGAAATCAACTTTGCTAATTCCAATTGTATTGTCGTTCTCCGTTCGAACACTCATTCCTCCGTCACTTTTTAAATTAAATTCTCGTTCTCCTCTCGAACACTGATTCCTCTGTCACTTTTTAAATTAAATTCTCGTTCTCCGCTCGAACACTGATTTCCCTGTCACTTTTTATACTTGATATTCCTTATTGGCCACAAATCAATTCAGTGGTCAGATTTTCAGCTTCGGTTTTAAGGAATTAGCGGGCCGTTGTGATTTTATTATCTTCCATCGTAAAATGATATTCATACGACGTTTTTAACAGAAGATGATTCTTGTAAAAGTTTTTGTGTCAACTACAGGCCTCTCGCCCGCTAAATATACTTAAAATCTGAGCACTGAATTGATTTGTGGCCAATAAAGGATTGTCAAATATAAACAGTCACAGAGGAATTAGTGTTCGAGCGGAGAATGAGAATACAATTGGAATTAGCAAAGTTGCTTTCACAATCTTTGCATGTGAACTGTTTTAATTTAAAAAGTGACAGAGGAATCAGTGTTCCAACGGAGAACGAGAATACAATTGGAATTAGCAAAGTTGATTCCACAATCTTTGCGTAAGAACTTTTTTAATGTTTTTCGTGAATTAAAGGTACAATTGGAAGTAGCAAAGATGATTTCGCAATCTTTGCGTGATAACTTTTTTCGTGAATTAAAGGGAATTAGCTTCTTTCATACATGAGTCATGTTTATGGGGGGGGGGGGGATTTCATCACATTTTTCATAATTTGTGATTCGATTGTCGGTACAAAGAGCCTCTTTAAAGATTGAATTACTAGAATTTATCAAATAAACCGACAAATTATTGAATTTATTTATTTTTAATTAATTGACAAATGTTTTACATTTTAAAATAATTAAGTATATATTTTTATTACTTACTGCCGCCAAGACCGCCACGACCACGACCGCGACCACGGCCCTGGCCCCGGCCACGGCACGGTCCAATCACAAGCGCCTTTAGGGTCGTTGCTTGTGACCGATGGCTTTGCGCGGTGTTGGCGCACAGCCTGAAGGGTGGCCTACCGCTCACGCTGGGCCCGTACCCGCCAGCCACTCCTCTTATGGCGCGGGGTTCTATATTCGCCTATAATTAGTAAAATAAATAAAAAATAATTGGAGTCACTTTTATTAGATCTGTTATGTAAAAATTAATACTGTTCAAATATTAAGAATTAATACCATGTGCCGTGGCCGGGTTCTGCGCAGGCTGCTGCGGACAGGGTGATGGTGGTGGTGGTGGTGGTGGTGGTAGTGGCGGCGGCGGTGCGGAAGTCGTGTGTACCCCCCAAACCGGTGGCCTCCCCGTCTTTAAAATTTCGGCGGCAGCCGTTCGACTGGCACTGGGAATCATTGTTCCCTTATTATTATCAGTGTCTGGAAAAATAAATTTGGATAAATGTATATATAAAATTTTGTATTTTTTAATTAATTAATTCATCTGCAAAATTTATCATTAATAATAAACAAGTATTAACAATTAATAATACCGTTTGACACGGCTGCATTTCCAATGGCAGCCGAACGGCTGCTACTCGGCACCGCCATTATAACATCGTCATCATCGTCTGGAATAATAAATTTGAATAAATGTTTATATAAATAAAGTTTTAATTAATTAATTAATTCTTCTGTAAGTTTATCATTAATAATAAAACTTATCAGCAAGTAGGGCGGCCTCCTGTTCTTTGTAAAAAAAATAATAAACAATTAATTAGTAAAAAAGACCAAGAGTTCATGAAAGTGGCGTATGTTAGAAGAAAGAAAGTCATACGTTAGCTATCAGTGGAAGTAGATAGTAACTATATAGCAAGTAATACCCCAAGAAGATATTAGTCACGTAGAAGCATATTCTAACTTATAAAGCCAACGATTAGAAATATCAAACATATCTGAGTCGAACGTAAACGAACATGTAAACTACATATTATGAAAGTAACTGCAATAACAAGTAATACAACAAGAACATATTGGACACATAGAACCATATTTTAACTCAAATGTGTTTCATATTTCTAACCCTGCTAACCATCTGCCTACAGTCTGCCAGCAGATGGACAGCAGGGTCTGCCAGGAGAACGCAGGATCTGCCGGCAGCTGCGGTGCAGCCTACGTCCGCATTCAGCTACGGTTCTGCCGGCAGGCCCTGCCCGGCAGGGCCTGCCGGCAGATCGAGGGCAGATTGACGGCAGATCCTGCCGCCCGCCTGGCACATCGAACAGCGCCATCTAAAGGCCACAATTGCCAAATAATTCCCTACACGTGATGTCAGATGGACTTACGCACCAACACAAATGTACCGTTATTGCTTTGTGTATCCCCTCCCTTTCTACTACACGTGAATAATTGATAGACGGGAGAAATGGAGCAGTGGATTCTGCTCACATAACCTGCGAGCAGATTTTGGAGTTTGTTAAATAAGTTTACTATTTACATATTTCAAAAGGTATGTACTTATCTTTAAAAACATACAATGGTTACAAATACAAAATAATAAAAATGGCACATATAAATCAGCAGAGAAACTTTCAATATTTACATTTAGAAGTGGTGATCCTAGATGCAAACATAAGTCAATTTTTTTGAGAACGAAGGGCTATATCAGAAACTTTTATACTATATTCTAGACTTATTTTTTTGCATAGAATCACCACTTCTTCATCGCTTGTGTTGAATCTGAAAACAAATACATTATTAGTATAAAATTGAAATGATACTGGGAAAGTACCGATCAATGAGTAATTTATTAAACAGGCGCTGAAAAGTACCGAATGGTGTTCATTGCGAACGTCGAGAGTTAAAAACTTTGCTTCAGTGATGCTGAAGTAAAGTGAGCACTGAAAAGTACTGTTTGGTTGTGCACGTTTAAAAATACTGGCACTGAAAAGTGCCGATTGTTGTTCCTTATGAACGCCGAGGGGCAGTTCCCGTTTTACTCATTTAAAATGGGCACTGAAAAGTACCGTTTGGTTTCTTCGCCACTGTAAAAGGAGACACATCTCTACTTTTAATGGGCATATTTCTGAAAAATAAAATATTACAAAATGAAATATATAAAATATAAATTGTGACTTTTACGGTCATGACACTAAATGTCGTGATGTTTAATGTTATGTTAAAACGGACCTTCTTCAGGGGTCATCAGCTTCTTCTTCGGGCTGCTGGTCGCTCCAGAAATCGCGGGGCATTCGTAGTTCCTGGGCCGACGATGCTGGACCACGCTTCCTACAGCGTACCCTCTCCTTTGCTGCCTTGAGTTCCGCTTGCATCCGCAACTGGAAGTCCGACCGAGTTGGCTTGCGGAACTTCTGATTTTGAGCCACACCGTCTGAAAAAGAAATGTATGCAAAGTACGTTAGCATCAATGGAACATACAGTAATAGTAACAATAATTCTATGTGAAAAAATAAAAAGTGCTTATTGTTTCGTACCAAAAATCGCCCTCGCAATGCGGGTGTCATACAAGGATCTGAGTCCTACGCGGCCAAACCAGGTAAATGAAGATGTTACGTCGTCCGGCAGTGCTTCCTTGAAGCAGCACTTGACCGCTCCCTTCAAATCGAATCCCCCCACGTATTCGAAATACTTTACCTAAACAAAGCGAGTAAAGATTGATGTAAGTATATATTATATATATAAAAGTAAATAAAAGAATAATTTCGTCTTCACTTACAACTTTGGAATAAGTATCATCATCGATGTCCTCAAAGGAGTCAACCTCCTGCACCGAGGACAAAGGGAGGACTGCTGGTTTCGATGGTTGACCAGCATTATGGGTGGCCTGGATAGATTTCTGAATACTCATCAACAGAGTATTCATTCTTCTGCAAACAGAACGGATGGAGACGTTACGTATTAATAAACACGATACACGCGATACTTACACTAGCTCGGCCTCGATCCGATCACGCCCCGTGAGGTCTTCCATGCTCCTGCGAACATTAACATTTATAAGAAAATGTCTATATAGCAATATTTTTATAGCAAAAAAAGAAACATGTAAATTTACATATTATCAGAAGGTTGAGTCGGCGCTGTATCATGCTGCGACGGCTCACTGTAGATCACAGTGGCGTGCGCCGACGATGTCCCTGGATTCTGATGATCCGTGAATCCTCCGAGGACCGGAACACTGGCAGCAGAAGTCTCCTGAAACATATAAATGTTACTCGGGTTAGAAGTAGAACTACCCGTTAACGTTGCTGGAACCTCTCCCTGTAAGACAATCTTTAAATGGTGGATGTCTTCATTAATCGCTGGTCTCGGCGCGGTCGACGTCCTTCGCCGTTTCGTGTTTTCCTCCTCCGAAGACGTCGTTTGGTAACGTCTAGGTTTTCCGACCACACGTTTCCCTCGTTGGCTCATGTCGGCCTGTAAGTAAAAAAAGTACACATTACAATACTTAGCAAAGGCGTGTTAGCTGTTTTTTCCATTTTACATGCGATATTTTATGCACCAACTATTCTCACAATTTCCATATTATATTTGTATGTATCTTAATTGTACGAAACCTCAAGACGAACATATATAACGTGTTACTCAATAATTCGAGTGTAACTCGACAAAGGCTACAAATGTAGAAAACGTGGACAAATGACCCATGCAGAAACATTGGAACCAAACGATAAAATACAAAAGAAGGAAATGTATATATTATAGCACGTCACTCACCAGAAAATAGTCGTAACTTACCAAAAACAAGAGACGAAACTAGAAAGGGAAAAAGATTTTTTTTTTTTTTTTACATGGTGGAAATCCCTAACGGATACCTCACCTCCGTGGGAGGGGTGAGATTATGTGGGGCTTGCACCCACTAAAACCACCATGGTGACCGCCTGACGCGAGAGGCTTACACAAGGGAGAGGGACTGGCAGCGAGATACTTCTAACGATAATGAAGATGGAAGAATTTGAACACTACGGCTTCTCGGTGTGTGTAATAACAGCAACAACATAGCTAGAGATTCCTAAGGGGATGGGGTCGTCGTTATTGCCAGTGTACATATTACCGTGAAAAGGCATTCTAAAACATTTGGCGCGAACCTGATCGGGGGAGATATATAAAATGTCCTGGCTCAATGTGGAGCATTTATATACGCCAAGAGCCGAAGACATTATGCCGATATCATAAAAATCATCGACCTCTAGAAATTTTTTAATACCTAAACGATAGGAGTTATTGGAGTCCATGCTAATATTGAAAATCACGCAGATGGAGCCGTCGACTGAGATGACACAATTATCGCGTACATTTGTGCCCAGAGATATGCTATTGAACTCTATCTTACGGTATCGAGAACAATTGGGGTCGTTACTAAGCGGTCTAGATACGCGAATAGAAAAATCGACATTGCAATGAATATTTGTGCCATGAAGTTGTCTCTCCCTCATCCTATTGGAATATTGTTGGAGAGGAAGACTTGGCTTTCTAAGATATTTTCTAAAAATGGACATGTTGTTTTCATATGGAAAAGCAGAACACGAATCTAAATTACCAAGACGTCTGACATCGTTGGTTAAATGAAAAAGGCCATGGACGTTATAACTATTAAAAGTTGGGCCATAAAGTTCTTCGTTGCAAAGAACAAATTTCTCCAGAGCTGACTCTGCGAATCTCAAGTGTCGGTCCGATGGAGATTCTGAAACCTACAGGGCAGGGGTTTTGCACACATATTTAGTAGTGCTTTAACATCTGGAACGAAAGTACCAAAGATTTTTTTAATCTATATGACTGTAGTTATCGCCCGAACTAGAAGTAACCAAGTCCGGACATTGTTACCGAAATCGCAGCTGTTTAAAAATTTATATTTGACTTTTTCGACTTTTCTTGAGCTAAAACAAGGTGTGGGGGAGGTTGTATTAAAACTATTAGTATAATTCTAGTTCGGGCTATAGGTACACATTCACTTTGAATGTGTGTAAAATTTTAGCTCAATCGGTCTAGTAGTTTTTGAGAAAAATGTGCGTCCGATTTAAAAAAATTGTTTCGAGAAAAACGCGTTTAAAGTTTTTCATGCAGTTACGACCTATGTGACTGAAGTTACGGTAGATAACAACTAATTTCTGTAACTTACCCCTAATCTGCTATACCAGGACCGTAGAGGAAACTTTCCTCAGCTTCAAAGAATTCGTGTTGGGCAGCTCTCTCCTTTCTGCTGGCAGTCCTAGCGTCTTTAGATGTGTCAGGCGATCGTCTGTTACTTCGTTGTATGCGCTCGCCATCTCTGGAGTCTACGTAGGCTTTAACGATCTGGCCCAATTTTATTCCCATTACTTCCATGATTTTTAGAATCTTGCGGAACTCTTCATTAAAAATGACGACGGCCAAGAAATTTGAAATTTCCACAGTCTTCTTACCACAGTGCAAATGTTTCGGAGCAAACGTCCAGATTAACGAATTTATACTTTCGTTATTGTTTTGTGTAAACGCTCCGAGACATCGCTCCAATAAATCTTCGGATGTTAAGTCCTCATAAATGGGTCTAATGACTTTCAAGACAGCATCGCTCAGCGGTGGTTTGCCATGTATGAAAGTGTCCAGTGTTCTTGTAGCCTCCGCTCTACGCCACGTGCATCAGCTCATGGGGCCTTCTGGGCAGCCTTCGTGGTGTGGACTATCGTCGGTCGATCTTTTATGGTCAAATGTGGCCCATGTAGCTCTCTTCATCTGTGGTACTGAGTCTGCATTTCTTCGTATTGCCAAGCCGTAATACGTAGTCAGTTCATTCATGACTTTGTCTGTCAATTTACCTGCTCCTTTTCCACCGATGCCTTTGTTTTGTTTCTTGGCATTGCGTAGTCTCGTACCCATACGTTTTTCAACGTGCCCAACGCATTCTTTCTTCTGAACAACGAAGTCTTTACTATAAACTGTAGTTTCTACAAGAGATTTATATGTTTTGCTGTCTCCGTCTCCTACATATCTCGTATACTTCACTTGAAACTTGTCGATCGATCGCGAGAACATTTCCTTTACCGCATCCACTTCCATTTTTCCAGCAGGACCTTCATGATTGATTGTGCAAGTATCATCGTGACTACTCTTCCAGGTATCGTACTCCGCAGTGCCGGTCTTATTCTTCCATACATTGCATGATTGACAAAAACTCGATTTCACGACTGTATCGATGACTTTATTGGAGTATACTCCAATGAGAGTGGTGACGCCAAACAGCGAGTTGTAACCTCTTTTCTTCCACGTGCCGTCTCCGGAAACAGTCAATTCTGATGAGTCCATGCCGTGTTTCGCGTTCTCTTCCTTCTCTTCCTCGGCTGCTTTTCTCGTCACGATATCATATATTGCTTCGCTGGCACAATGGATATTTTCGAGACATGCATAGTACGTATTCGCCGCAAGTCCGTGACCAATATCCATAATGCCACAGAATAATTCGAGTCCCTTGAAACCAACGCCTAACAGTCGCATTGCAAAAACTATTCTGCGGTTTATATCAAAGGCCATATCAATCAAAGGACATGAGTTTATATACGTCACACCACAACTGCATTCCACTGCTATTGTAAAACCCAACCCACGAGGACTTGCTTTAGTAAAAGTTACGTCTTTTTTACACTTTTTGCACATAAGAAGCACACTGATAGCAGAGAATACCGAAACAAAGTTGAGAATGCTATACCCATATTCTTTGCTTGTACGAAACTCTTCATCGCCACTATCTTTCGAGTTTTTCGTTGATGTACTGGCATACTCATTGTCAGTATCAATTTCGGAAGTGTACCGATTTCCGTGAAAACTTCTTTTTTGTGGTGCCGGCTTACGCGCGTGACTACCTCGTTTGTATTTCTTATCCATTCTTCAAAAATAAGAGATGAATGATAGTCTGTTTCACGAAATGGCGATACTCGTTACTCGCGAAATGGCGATACTCGCGAATTATAGAATCAACCGATTATGCAGAATAAGGTAAACGGTTAACGATGCACTACACGACGAAGTACCTCAGAGGGCTTGTTCAAGACTGAGAGACCGCGACACCTTCGGAGGGCTATTTATACAGCCCTCGCAGAGAAACGCGTCCCTCAAGAAAACGCGCGGAAAAAGTCGGCGTGAAAATGCGTGGACAGCGGAAGGTATCCACTTCCGCATGTCGAAAAATACTGACCTGGGCGAGGCTGGCTGCGTGATGGGTAACGCGGTCATAGCCTGACTCACCCAGGCCCACGGGGAAAAACCCGAGCGTACGCTGCGGAAAGCTCTATCTAAAACATGGAGGCATGCTAGCGACGAAGTCGCTACAGTAGACTGACTGTTTGTAACAGAAACGTAGCATCAAACTGCACAAAAGAATGCACAGTATGCCTCAAGCCTGTATTACAGCAAAAATGGGTAAAAATTTTATTTAAATAAAATTTCGAATAACGAATATAAGAGAAAAAAAATCGTCATTCGACACATGACGAATAATTTTTGCCCATCTCTGGTCTGTATACAATGGATACAAAAGTCGAGGGAACGACTGCCGGCCACGCTGCGGCCTTAAGCCCCTATAACTCTGGGAGTTTTTCGAATTTCACTTTAATATTTTAGGGACATATTTTCGAAACCCTAAACTATTAGAAAAAAAATCGAATTTTTGGGTAGAATACCCCCTTAAAAACAATTTTCGGGGGTGGGCCCGGTCTGCACAAGTTTTCGGCGGTGGATCGGGGTTTGGAAGAAATTTCTGGGGGTGGATCGAGTCTGAAAAAGATTTTTCAGACAAGTCCCGTCCACCAAAATTTTTCAGAGGGGCATTTGTCCCTCCGTGGAAATTTCCAGCGGTGGGCCAGGTCCCTGCGGCGGCTCGGCCCGGACTGATCCCCCCCATCATCGCTGCACTCCTCCGCGCACCCTCACTTCCACTCGCCCCCGCGCTCCCCTCATTGCCCCATGGCTTAGAAACCGACTTGTTATACTACTCGAGTTTAGTCTTAGCCTGCATCGTTGCCCACACTCCAGTCGCAGCTGCTTTTTCACCAAAGGTCGCGTCGTCCGCGAATGCTCGTCCTCTCGCTCGTTCGGCTAATGCATGATCCGCCTCGTGTCGCCCCTCTAAATCCTTTCGACGAAAGTACGCGATATCGTGGTTTCGACACGCTGCGTCCAAGGGATTCACACCTTCGTCGCCACGAGCCAATCGCTTTAGCAAACACGTTCCCGGTCCGCAGAACTGATAACCCGGAACGTGTACTTCGAACGGCAGACGGTTTATGATACCGTTCACGAGACCCGATCCAGTCTTTTTCTTATTCTTCTTCAGATTCTTCTTCCTCTTCTGATTCTTGCCTAGACCGTGAGACGTCGCAGTCGTTGATGCTACCATATACGTTAGAATAGTCACAGTAGCTACTGCAATAATAAACGCGTACGCGCGCTTAGCCGATCACAGTGACAGCGACCTGGGCGACGCGTGCCACGAAAATAAATAGTCGTGCTTCGTCACACGCGCGCCAGTACCTGAGAAACACCGCGAACATGCGATTCGCGAAACAGTCGGACGCTATTCGCGTGGCCGCGAATAGAATGCTTGAGGATGATAGGGATGCGAGTCGATGGAACAGACACGGCCCGTTGTTGCCGAACAGCGTGCGAGGGGTGATTTGCGGCCCGTCCGGGTGTGGAAAAACGAACGTGTTTCTGAGCATGCTAGAGAGTCCGAACGGTTTACGCTTCGAGAACGTATACGTGTACTCGAAATCGTTGCATCAGCCAAAGTATCGATATCTCGAGCAGGTGTTCTCGTTCGTCGACGGAATCGAATACTTTCCCTACTCGGACAACGCTGAGATCGTTCCACCGAGAGACGCTCGGCCCTGTTCGATCTTCGTGTTCGACGACCTGACATGCGACGAACAGAACGCGATACGCGAATACTTCTTCATGGACCGCCATGCGAACGTGGATTGCTTTTATTTGTATCAGTCGTACGCTAGAATACCTAAACATTTAATCAGGGATAACACGAATTTTCTCATGCTGTTCAAACAAGACGGCATGAACTTGCGTCACGTGTACAACGATCACGTGAATACAGACATGACGTTCGAGTCGTTCAACGACTTGTGCGCGATGTATTGGCGTCGACGATACGATTTCGTGGTGATCGATAAGAATAGTTCACGATCGTATTGCGGCAGAGTGATAGATGTCCGCGAAATTTACAAACCGACATGGGTAGGGAGTTTTACAACGCGGAGTATCAACGATGTATGAAGACCCGCGGGATCAACCACTACTCCACGTACAGCGTGATGAAAGCGTCGATAGTTGAACATTTCAATCTTTTGCTGAAAAACCTCATGTGGAAACAATTCTCCTTGAACGCGTCCTATCGTTGGATCGACCTGTTACCTACGCTCGTACGCACCTACAATCATCGCAAGCATCGGAATTGACAAATAGGAGGCACACCATCGTCGCCAGCTGACTTATTGGAATCAAGAGCCTTAATAGCATCAAAGACTTTAGCGAGATCAATATTGAGGTTCGCTAGATGTAGCACGGAAGCACTACTACGTTCAGGGCTGAGAGCTACAGTAGATGGTGGAACGTAGACCAAATTAAAGTACCCAGCAAAAAGGTTCGCAGTTGCTTCATCAGAGTCCGAACTCTCGTTCCCGAGTTGCATACGAGCCGGCAAGAGAGAGTCGCCCCTCTTGGAGTTCACATGACTCCAAAATGCCTTAACATTGCATGAAATATTGCCTTCAAGCGTGGCCATATAGGAAGCATAATTCAGCTTAGCCAAAACCTTGCAACGTGCACGGAGATGAGAAAAGTTCAAAAAGTCACACTGCAGGTTAGAGCACTTCTAAGTACGATGCGCCCGCTTCTTACTACTAACGGCTAACCGAAGTTCCCGCGAATACCAAGCAGGAAAGGACGACTTAAAGATATAACATTTAGGTACGTACAAATCAATAGCGCAATAAATGTGAGAGTATAGCACACCGACAGCCTCATCGGCAGACAAGTTACCCAGGGCGTCGTCCCAATTAATGCGACTTAAAGCACATACAATAGAATCATAGTCGGCTCTAAAAAAGTCTTGCTTGACCACGGCCCGCGATAATGGTCCCCTGACAATAGAACCGACAGAAAAGGACAAGGCCGGGTGATAAGAATCCACCGGCAGAATAGTATCGTCAGGGGAAGAAACAACAGGCAAAGGAAAGTTGGAGAATATTAAATCTAACATATTACCGTTGAGATTACGAACATTATTGTACTGCAAACAACTATGGAAGTTGAAGCATTCGGCCATCGCAGACGCGGACAAAATGTCTTCAGAAGAGCAAAATCGCATAATTGGGACTAACGCCGAGGCAGGGTCGCACTTCCAAGTGACCAGCGGTAAATTAAAGTCACCTAAAACACACAAATTCATATCTACATCGTGATCAAGCACCTCGTCAATACTACTACACAGTACAGAATACAGCGAGGACGATGATCCGGATATTATTTTGATTACTGCATGAGCGTCGATGAGGTCGCCAGTCAATTTCCGTGTACGAACATCATGCTATTTGGGGATTACAATCTTCCCCAGTGCATTTGGCCTATTCATTCGTCTGTCATAAATGAAGCTGCGCTATCGCGGCCTACGTCAGGGAACGAGGTGTCTACGCATGCCATGATCGTGGAAACCTGCTTTTTCCACAACCTTCAACAGGTCAATGTATGTCCCAACTCTCGCGGATGCCTTCCCGATTTTGTTTTTTGTAACTTCGGTGGTATTACTATGTTATCTGCTTCCGATCCGCTCTTACCACTTGATCCTTTCCATCCTGCTCTGCTTGCTAACCTTCAGCTCTGCGTAACTCAGTTTGGCTGCCGCCCTATGCATAGAAGGCTTAATTTCAGCAACGGCGATTATCCCCGAATTTTTGAGTTCCTTAACTCTGTGGATTGGGACAGTAGTTTAAAAAGCATGTCGACCGATCAGGCTGTCTCGTTCCTCTACGATCGCATTTTATACGCGATCGAATCCTTTGTACCAATATCGAGAGGGTACTCCCCAAAATACCCGAGATGGTTCTCCTTTGAGCTAATCCATTTCGTTAAGGCTAAAAAGGCTGCTCATCTGGCGTAGAAGAGGAGCAATGTGCAAGTCTCTTTCCAGGTCGTGCTATCGGGGATACGTTGAATCAACGGAGGCATTTATCCTTCTGGAAATTCATCCAGGAAATTATCCTTCATTCATTTCAAGCTTCGCTCGCACGGTCTTCCTGGATCTATGCACCTTGATGGCACGACCTCCTCGGACAATTCTGTCATCGCGGACTTGTTTGCGAAGCATTTTGAACCTATTTACTCTATCTCTAGCCCCAGCCACACCACGTACGTGAACAATAATTCACCGCTTAACGTGTCCGATATGAGCATCAAATCTATTCTAAAATCGATGATCTAAACGTATACAAGGGACCTGGTGACGATGGAATTCCCCCAATATTTTTATAGAATTGCAAATTTATTTTGTCACGGCCTCTCTGGATAATATTTAACCGTTCTCTGGCCGATCGACACTTCCCCTCCACCTGGAAATCTAGCATCATATCTCCTATACATAAGGCCGGTGCAAAATCGGATATTAAGAATTACAGGCCCATCTCGCTGCTCAATATGATGGGCAAACTTTTTGAGGCCATTGTTGCCAAGAAAATCAGTGCTCTCACCAACTGTATCCTATCTTTGGAGCAACACGGCTTTATGTCTGGTAGGTCTACCGTCACTAACCTCGCGGTTTTCTGCAACTTTGTCTCCAGGACATTGGACTGTAAGCGGCAAGTGGATGTAATATACACTGACTTTACGAAGGCTTTCGATAGAGTGGATCATTATTTGCTTATTGACAAGCTTGCCTCCGTCGGTTTCGGGGGACAATTGTTATGTTGGCTTTTCTCATATATTACGGGGCGTTTCCACCGTGTCAGGGTCGGGAATGTGTTGTCCAGAAAGGTTTTTGCATCGTCCGGGGTACTCCAGGGTTCCCATTTGGGACCCATCCTATTTCTATTGTTCATCGACGACATTCGAGAGGTGATCTGTAGTAGTAAATTTTTGCTGTTCGCCGATGATCTCAAGCTATTTAAATGCATTTTTTGCCACTCCGACTCTGTTGATCTTCAATCTGACTTGAATAGGCTCACGGAGTGGTGTCTGTCCAACCGTATGGAGCTCAATACCGGTAAATGCCATATCTTGAGGTTGTCGCGTAGTAAGAGTGCGTTGCACTATCCCTATGCTGTCGCGGGATCTCAATTAGCATCCGTAGAGGTCGCGCGTGACCTCGGCGTTTTGATCGACTCTTCGTTCTCCTTCGTGGAACACATACAGCATGTTGTCGCCGCCTCGAATAGATCTCTGGGTTTTATAATCAGGAATAGTGCCGATTTTGCGAATCCTAGTACGCTGCGCTACTTATACAACAGCCTGGTGCTGCCGCATCTCGAGTATGCGTCAATCATCTCGGCACCGCGATGGCATAAATATAGTTTACAACTCGAAAGGGTCCAGCATCGTTTCCTACGTCATCTAGCGTGCAAGGTGGGCCGGCCTATGGCTCGGTTTGACCACGACTACGGGCCGATCATGAGCAAATTTGGGGAGCGGACTTTGGATCACAGGAGGAGGGTCACAGACCTTTCCTTTCTTTATACGATCCTTAACGGTATGGTACCCCAATCTAATTGCGCTGATCAATTTTAACCCTTCCCACTCGCTGCACTAAACATACACCTTTGTTTAGGCCTCCTGACTACTCCTCCTGGGTTGGTCACGCCGACCCTTTTCACAGAATCTGCGGCATCGCCAATCGGCACAATGAGGGTATCGATTTCTTTGCTGGTCCTCTTTCTACCTTTAAGACTAGTATTCGGAGAGCCCTTGTTGCGGAAGGCATTTCTTAGGTTATTCCCCATCTATCTACTCGGAAATCTATATTATTTACTAGGTTTTTTGTTTTTTTCTGTTTTTGTCTTTTTTCTGTAACTTACTGTAACTATCTTTTTCTTTAATTGTTCTTGTTCTTAATGGGCTTGTCCCGTGAAATAAATAATAATAATAACATGCAATCATGTAAACATACAAACATGCAAACATGCAAACATGCAAACATGCAAACATACAAACATGCAAACATACAAACATGCAAACATGCAAACATACAAACATGCACACATACAAACATGCAAACATGCAAACATGCAAACATGCAAACATACAAACATGCACACATACAAACATGCAAACATACAAACATGCAAACATGCACACATACAAACATGCAAACATACAAACATGCAAACATACAAACATGCACACATACAAACATGCAAACATACAAACATGCAAACATACTATACAATGGGATTCTCGAGGGACTCGTCGGGCTCAAGCTCGAGGCGTTCGTGGGTCTTGAGTTCGGGGATTCGATAATGCCCCCACGGAAGGGTGCTGACCAGATCGTCTAAAATACACCGCTTGTCGTCGAATGGACTGAGAGCGTTCTTTTCTCCACTCACGGTATACACATTGTGCGCTTTGGAGCGTATATTGTTCTGCCGAACCGATTTCAATGTGAGATCATGAAGACAACGAATGTTATCGTCGAATTGTACATGATTCGCGACCACGTGTCTCCGCACACCCTCCACTTTTTTACTCTCACTCGTAGACCCCACTGCAGCGTTAAACGTTCTAGTCGCGTACATCGTAGTCCGATCGTAGTCCGACGAACTCGGTCATCAAGGTGATGTTGTTCTCATCTTTCATGAGTTCCGGCACATTTTTGTTTACGCGGGGCATACCGTATGGATCGTGTCGAATCGGACAACGTCGCACTTTATGCTTTCATACATATCATCGCATTTCACACTATACATTAAACTATCGGTATCGGTGTACAGAACTTTACACCGGTTATCGAACTCCGCATGCATATATGCGAAGTGAAATTCATATAAACATTCCTCCGATACGTCGGGCACACTCATACCCACGTATATCGGTTTGTCGAACTTCACTTTCAGTTTATGCATTTCGATGGCTGATTTCTCAGAAATTATGTACCACCCTCTTTCTCAGAAATCATCATGGAATGCAATGTCGTGTTTACTCCAGGGACTACCACGACGATTGATTTACAATAATTATCGCTCTATGTTTACATCATTGCACGTGTGCTGTATCGGTCCCACAATTCAAATATTTCCTTATCTTTTCTCAGAAAAAAATCTTTTCTCATGTGAATTTCCACGAATCGGTCGCGGTCGCGCCTGCGCACCGATCCCCGCATGTGTACGGAGATTGCGCGGCAGCGAGGCGTACCCAAAGTACCTTAAACATCCAACAGGTGGCGCCTATACGAAATGTATGAAAAACCTGGAAAATTTACCAAGGTGGGCCCAAATATCGACGCGAACCCAAAGTACCTTAAACATCCAATAGGTGGCGCCAATACGATATGCGCGAGACGCCATTTTAAAATTTTGAAATCTCCCTTCCCCTGTGACGCCATCCTTCTCACCCCCGAACTCGGTACCCCCTCCCCACTTCACCCCCGCGCCCATCTCACGCAAGTTGGTCCAGAATCGCCATAACCTACCTATTGATTAATAAATTAAATAACATAAAATAAAATAAAAAATAGAATATCATAACATAACATAAAATAAATTAAATGTAATAGTCTGCCTGTACGAACCCGACTCACGACGCTAGTGAGAATATGGTTTATCTATGCTAGGAGTTGCCTATACAGATGTGCTTGGAACGAGTCGAGCGAAGTTGAAAGCAGGTCTATGCTTTCCAAGCTCTGATTCAACTCCTCCATTGCGCGGTTTATGGGCTCCGCAGTATAATGTCTATAGGCAGGAACTCTCGATACAAAAAGGGGTCTCGGACGCAGTGACCTTTGAGGGGCATGATAACAAATCAGTGCCACTAGCTCCTGGAAGTTTATGTGACCATGGATTACTTTATATAGGAAGATCAAATCAGAACAGACACGACGATCTGTAAGGGTAGTAAGCCTTGTCTTTAGTATGGGTGGACTATAATCATGATCGTAGAACCGCATAAGGCTACCTGTTACCCTCATGGCTAGCCTAAGGAACTTCTGTTGGAACCTTTCGATTAAACTAACATATTGATTATACCTTGGGTTCCAAATTACCGATGTGTACTCCACCTGTGGTCTGACAAGTGTCACGTACAACAACTTAAGTGTTTTGGATCTGCCGAAAATGTTTAGCAACTCGAGCGATAAACCCTAGGGTTTTCATTACCTTACAAGAAGTGTTCCGATAGTGATTACGGAAATCAAGCCCGGTTGCAAACGTAACTCCAAGGCCACAGACTTCGGCCACTTTGATCAGTGAGGTGTCACAAAGCTTATACGTCGATACTATGCCACTGACAGCCCTGTGGATTCTCAGAACAAGACATTTCGCCGCATTTAGCTGCAACTTGTTGGCGGCGCATCACTGCTCAAATCTACAGAACTCATCCTGCAATATATCCGAATCTAGAGCAGAACTTAACAGAGTTAAAAGTATGCCAGAGGGGCCTGGATAGAATGTAACGACATTCCCTCAAAAGCAGTGGCGGTATGCCATCAAAGCTCGGTTCTTTAGCAGTATTAAGCGAATCAAACTTAGAGTATGTTTGACCTATAGGAACGGTCAACGAGTGAATATTTACGCTGCCACCACAGGACAAATCGGGATTCAAAGCAAGCGTCACTCCAGCCCGGACGATTGTATACTGACCCGAAGAATTTTGCGAAAAGGTCGGCAACTGTCAAGTGCGTCGAAGCTGAAGTTTGGTCAAGATGAACATTACCAGGAATATTATGCCCGCCGCGCTTGGTGTTTACATATTTCCAGAAACAGGATACATTATCCAAGACTGCACTCTCTACACCATCGATATATTACACTGCGATCGGAGAGAGGAAAAACTGAGATAATCACTGTGTGAACATGATCGCTTAAAGATTTTATGCGCAATTTTTTTCTGCCGAATCAGGTACTTCAGTCTGAGAGAAAACCACTGCGGGAACGTGGAGCGCACAACCGACCGGACCGGGATATAGGCATTAATTGCCAGGTTAACGTGGTGGTACAACCGCTCAAGGGCTAAGTTAGGCTCAATATTACCAGTCTCCTTATCCCAATCAATAGAATTAAAATAAGCCACTATGCTAGGAAAATCACCCCTCTTAAAGTCTCTATATTCCAAGTTATCCCCCATAAAGTCAGCATTCGAGCGCAGGTCACAAAACTTGACATACAGTGGTGGGTGATAGGCGTCAGGTACCATTAGGGGCTCTAAGACCCGATCAACAGTTACATTATTATTATTAATAAAGATGATGTCGAGAGTCATGTCGTGAACATTAAACACGGTGTTCACCTGAGCTACGTTGCAGTACGCTGCACAGCCAAGGAGGAGATCCCCGGCTTCCTAAAACACGCTTGGCCTGGGTCATTGTACCAGACAGCATGTGGAAGGTTGTAATCATCGTATAGTGCGAGGATGTCATCGCTATATTTTTGGTGTAATTCAATCACACAATCCACATGACTCGCATAAAGTGAAGGCTGGGAAGCTGGCGGTAAGTAAGTGGCCCCCAATAATAGATGTTTATTATTATGGAGATAAACTTTGACAAAAACTTGTTCGATATCAGTAGAGCTAACGGTGATAGGACAGGAAGGTGTCGTCTTCTTAACCGCTATAAGGTCACCACCACCTCTCAAAAAACTACTTGTGTACGAGGATCTATCGCATCTATAAACTGCATAGTTACCCAAACCTAGCTCACATGAAGATATTGCCGAAGTAAGCCAGACTTCTACCAAAATAATAACATCATATGACACTACTGATGAGAGGAGAGAATTAATGAATATGTCTAACTTAGTACGCAGACCACGAACGTTTTAGTAATACACTAAAGGGTTTCGTGTAAGTTTTTTTGCGCGGGATCCTGACGGAGTCTACCCAACACTATCTTCGGCACACCACGTATGTATGTGATGGTCATGTGTGTGTTAGAGCTGTTTCGAGGCTCGAAACAATCGAGCCGAGCCCGGCTCGGCCCGAATATCAGAGCCGAGCCGAGACTCGAACGGTTTCGGGTAACCCGAATGTTTCGAGTAGCTCGATTTCTTCGAGCCGCTCGAATGTGTTCCGGGTAGCCCGATTTTTTCGAGCCGCTCGAATGTGTTTCGGGTAGCTCGATTATTTCGAGCCGCTTGAATCTGTTTCGTTTAGCACGATTTTTTCAAGCAGCTCGTATGTGTGCTAGCTTGGTATAGCGTTTTGTAGGCACCGAGTATAAATTAAGTTAGATGTATAATATGAGATGTCTAGATGTGAAAACCATATCAAGTTAACCCTAAGTTCTCGCAGGAAAGAAGTCGGCTCAACATCAGAGAGAATTTGAACTTAACCTTGAATAAGTTTGAAAATATCCTGAATGTGATTAAATTTTTCAAAGAGATAAATTCGCTTGATCTATTGTAATGGAGCACTAGGTAGCTCTATGTATGGTCGAATTATGTTATGATTTATATTTTACACCTTCTGGGAAATCAGATTCAATCCAATTACTGCTCTCGGGGATATAATAAAGTGAACACTTATATTATATATAGAAAACTTTACTAAAGTTTATTTCGTATGCAAGAACAAAAGTGACGAAAGTGAAAACATATATGAGAATATATTATTATTATTATTATTATTATTATTATTATTATTATTATTATTATTATTATTATTATTATAATATAATAATAATATGTTTTCACTTTCGTCACTTTTGTTCTTGCATACGAAATAAACTTTAGTAAAGTTTTCTATATATAATATAAGTGTTCACTTTATTATATCCCCGAGAGCAGTAATTGGATTGAATCTGATTTCCCAGAAGGTGTAAAATATAAATCATAACATAATTCGACCATACATAGAGCTACCTGGTGCTCCATTACAATAGATCAAGCGAATTTATCTCTTTGAAAAATTTAATCACATTCAGGATATTTTCAAACTTATTCAAGGTTAAGTTCAAATTCTCTCTGATGTTGAGCCGACTTCTTTCCTGCGAGAACTTAGGGTTAACTTGATATGGTTTTCACATCTAGACATCTCATATTATACATCTAACTTAATTTATACTCGGTGCCTACAAAACGCTATACCAAGCTAGCACACATACGAGCTGCTTGAAAAAATCGTGCTAAACGAAACAGATTCAAGCGGCTCGAAATAATCGAGCTACCCGAAACACATTCGAGCGGCTCGAAAAAATCGAGCTATCCGGAACACATTCGAGCGGCTCGAAGAAATCGAGCTACTCGAAACATTCGGGTTACCCGAAACCGTTCGAGTCTCGGCTCGGCTCGAAAAACCGAGTCCCGCTCGGTTCGAACTTCAAGCTACTCGAATGTTTCGAGTCTCGAAACAGCTCTAGTGTGTGTCCCCTTGATCATGAAGATCACGCAACTTCGTTCTGAGCTGCGTAAGAGTCGTCCGTTGAAGCGTAGTCTTGTCGTCCGCTATTTTAAATGGCCCCTGGTAACGGTGTTTATTCTGGAGGATAGTCCTAACAGCTGTTGTCGAGTCCAGGCGCACACATAGAGGTTTATAGGGTGTCTTGCCCGGCTTCCACAGACGACAGGTGACCAGCTCCTGGGTACCGAGAGGACAGATATCATTAAGCTGTCCGAGCACCTTCATCATCAGCCGTTTTTGCTAGCACCGGCGTAGAATCCCGAAGCTTCGGCATCCCAAAAATAATTATGTTTTTGAACCTAGCCTCCCTGTCGTTCAGTTCCTCAATAATTACGTCCGTTACAGGAGCGAGCTGCTGCTCAGAAGTGTTGGTAGGGTTGTCCTCGAGTACCTTGACTTATCTCCAGCCTCATATCAGACAGCTCGGATCTAATCGCAGAGAGCATTTCATCCCGGAACACCGTGAACTCCTTCTTAACCTTTATGTCAGCAGCAAAATTATACGTACGTCAACAGCAGCATACCCGGGTATGCACATACATTTTGTATCGGAAATGGCATGGCGTTGTGACAATAATTAACACATTTCTTTTAATCTGCCTAACTTTTTATTGTTATGTTCTTGGAAAATATGTTTATTTTAAGTATGTGAAAAAAGATTTGAGAAATATGTTATTTTAATGTATAAATAATGAGTTTCTTAGATCACACTTTATGGTGGTGGTTTCTGAATATATGCAAAAAGGTTTGTTTAGGTATAAACATGTGGGATCTGATAGGAGGGCTTCGGACAGTAAAGGAATATACTCGTTAGAAATAAGAGATATAATATATGGAAAAAAGGTCGGACGCGACGTTCTCGCGGTTCACATCACATCGCACGCAAGCCAGCGACAAGAGTGCACGTCGCCACCGGGCGCCCCTCTCACATCGTCGGCCGCGATTCGCATTTGTCGCGGCTTCCAGACGCGTCTCGAAGATTAGCGAAACCTCGGGAACGCTTCGAATCCGGCAGGCGCATAGTAACGGGATGTTTTAGAACGCACACGGCAGTCACATCCCACAAACATTTTATGATAATGTGAAAAAGGGGTTGTGCAGGTAGACGCAAATATTTCTTGTGAGTTTTGTCGTTGTTTTCAGTCGTTATTTGTGACAAGCATTGAAAAGACATAAGAGTATATTTTACGCGACGAAACAAAATTTATGAAAGCAAAAATGGCACATGGTGAATGGCTCACTCCACGACAACTTAGAGCACTTGATTATAATGAACAACAAGAATATATTCGTCAGAGATTAGAGGATTTACAAGAAGAAAATAGTGACGATGAGCCATTAGTATCTGAAGAGGTTGTGGACGATAACGAAGATGACTCCGAAGTAGAACAAATCCAGTTACCAGAATACAACCCGGAAGACGAAAGTGAACATGATGAAGAACTTGATGATATACCATGTGAAACTGGGGGAAATTATACTGGCAAAGATGGAACAATTTGGTCTGCTGCACCACCACAAACTGCTAGATTCCGTACCCACAACATACTCAGATCTGCAAATTGTGGACCAGTACGAAGAACAGAAGGTTTGTCCATTGTGGAAACATTCAGATTGATAATGTCTGATGAAATGTGCGACATCATTATTCGCGAAACAAATAGAAAAGCAAACCAATGCTATGAACGTGAGAATACACAAAACCCAACAAGAGAACAACGCACATGGAAAGCCGTAACAAAAAGTGAATTTGATGCGTATTTGGATCTTCTTTTGCTGAGTGGCGTGACACATTCCGGTTACGTTCATACTAAAGATTTGTGGAAAACAACCTCACATCCGATATATCGTGCTGCAATGAGTGTACGACGATTTTGAGCAATAAGTCGCTTCATACGTTTTGATAACGGAAACACACGCCAGCAACGCAAACAAACTGACAAAGCAGTAGCAATAACGGACATTTTTTTATGCTGAACAGCAATCTACATAGCAATTATGTAGCAGGAGCCAAAGTCACTGTTGATGAACAACTGTATCCTTTCCGTGGCTGGTTTCACGCAATACATACCATCAAAACCCGCTAAATATGGAATAAAAGTGTGGTGGGTATGCGACTCCATTTCGTCTTATCCATTGAAGGGACAAATCTACACGGGAATGGCGGCGTCCGGTCAACGGGAAAAAAACGTAGGTGAAAGAGTGGTGAAGGATTTGTGCGTCAATCTTTTCCGTGGAAGTGGACGAAACATTGTGTGCGATAATTTCTTCAGCTACAATTTGGCAAAAAGTTTGATGATGGACAGCAAATTATCGATGTTGGGCACAGTGAATAAAAAACGAACATTTGTGCCACCACAATTTCCTATTGCAAAAGGACGTGCAGTGGAATACACCATATTTGGTTTCTGCAACAATATTACCACGTGTTCCTTCGTGCCGAAGAAAAATAAATCAGTTGTGGTCCTTTCAACAATGCATTACACAACCGAAGTAGAAGGTCCAAAGAAGAAGCCACTAATGATATTAGATTACAACAAAACCAAAGGTGGCGTTGATAACATGGATAAATGCCTGGCAGAATATTCAACTAAGCGGCGAACGAATAGATGACCTTTGGCATTCTTTTATAATATTCTGGATGTGGCTGCCTTTGCTGCGTACATAATTTACGTGGAGAAGAACCCACTCCTGAAGGCTTCTACAAGCCGGCGTAGGATGTTCCTTCATCAACTTAGTGAACAACTGACGAAACCTGAAATAGAAGAGCCAATAATAGTCGAATATCCAGAATATTCTCTACACGCAATGCTATTGAAGCAATAAACGGCGGTCCCTTGAGGATAATGGATGCTGCAGTAGGAGGCGAGGAAGAACGTGACAGCACGGGCAGAATCAAAACAAAGGGTAATTGTTACATATGCGCCAAACGTCGCCCAACAAGGAAAGCCTGCACATTATGCAAAAGACCCGTGTGTGCAGAACATTCTACTAATATGCCGCAATGCAATAGATGTAGTTAAAAACTTAATACTTTCCAATTTATTCATAATTTGTTTAGTTTATATGTATTATTTTATTATATTATCATTATATTCTTGTACTATTTTAAAAATTTGATGAAAAATAAAGTCTACTTTTCAATTATATCAACATATTTGCATGCGTTTTCATATACATACCCGGATATGCAGCTGTTGACGTAAGGGGTAGAAATCGAAAAATGGCCATAAGTATGGTCCAGGTTGTCCAATCCCACTCAGACTTGGGAATATGGTGTAAAACACTTTTGTTGAGAATATCATGAAATTTCAGGTCGATCCGATTGCTAGTTTCCAAGATATAGCGATTTGAAAACGCAAAATATACCCGGGTATGTTGCTGTTGACATAAAGGTTAATCAAATCACTCAGAAGGTCCCTCAAATCACTTGCGGAGGGAAAAGCAGAGAGCGACTGGAGCGTGGCTGCTGCTATAGTCGTGAGTGATTGACAACCCGGCGGAGCTATGGGTTGGCTAACGGCGGTCTGAGGCCTTGGCAATCCAGAACGACAATTTAAAAGCTTACCGTCGTGCCAGGAATGACCCGAACGGCTAAGACACGTAGAACCCGGGTGGCTGATTACACCACAATCACGGCAGATGACCGCATTGGCAACCGAGGCACTACAACCCTTGCATTTCTTCTCCTTGTCATTTCAAATTTCCAATAGTGACAGAAAACAATGACAGAAAAGACAGCTGCCTGGAGACAGAGGACAACGATCAGAGATAAACTCAGACCACTGCACACAGCACAGTTCCGATTTAAGAATAAAGCACACACTATAGAGCAATGCCAGCAAAACTTGAAAATAGTTCAAGCAAAAAGCCACAAGATCCGAACGGGGCACTGGGAATAACGGGCTCGGAACGCACGTGTTTACAAGATCAAAACAAACAACCTGTCACCACGGCAGCTGAAGACAGACTTATGTAAAAGTACTCCAATTTACACGTAATTTGGCATGATTTTCATCGGAAAACCCCAAGGAATCCATCGGCATCATTTCCACATCGATACGATAAAGAATAAAGAATTTCTTAATACGCTGAAATGAATATTTCACATTTTCACCCTCGACGGGGCACCGACCTCAATTCGCTACGGTCGGCCTAGGATTCATACCTGATTCAGAAATAAAATAATTCTTTATTCTTTATCGTATCGATATGGAAATGATTCCTTATGTTGTTTCGATGAAAATCATATCAAATTTCATGTAAATCGGTCTACATATAATTAATGAAATTAGCTTGAGGTTATGGAAATGAATTTTTCACGGAATTTCCTTCATTATGGTCTGAATTACGTTGTTCTTGATGTCAGTTTCATCGGCGAAACATGAACTCTCAATTGGCGTCGTTTTCGCGAAGATCTGATGAGAAATGCGGATGTGGAAGATTTCTGACTTCATAATAGGCACTCCAACCCCTTCGTGGGTAGAAAGCCATAAAATTCGGTGAGGCACTTGCGGGGTGTTGTCCTCGGCACGGGGTGGCTGGTGTAGCTGGAGAATCACGCTGCAAGTTTTGCTCGAGGTCAGGAATCGGCGGACTTCAGCTGCCACTGATGGATGGGGAAACACCTGCAGGAGTTCGTGCACACATAACCATCGCTCCTGTAGGTGTTTCCCCCTCTATCAGTGGGGTAGCTGCAGTCCGCCGACCCCTGCTCGAGGTCGCGCAAGGCTGCCATGGGAGCATCACACGGTTGCTTTGCGAAGTGGCCATGTCAAGGTAGTCTCCAAGACTCTCCTCTACGCGAGGTATGTCGATACAACGCAACGTCGATACTCGCATTTACGCTCGTTTTACGCGCAGCACTCCCGTATCTCCCGATACACGGAGTTCGTTTTCTGGTAACACGTGTCGCGTAATACTTGTTTTAAGCGCAACACGCACAAATTTCCATCATATGGAGTTTGTCTTCCGGCAAGGCAAATCGCGTACTGCTTGTTCTACTCACCCCACGCACTAAGGTCGAAGCCAGATATATTGGCCGTTGAGTTTCGTGAGGGCTATTCTCCCACCACACAGTTTGCCTGCCTCGGTGCTCCTTTTCTCAACGTTTTCTGTCTCGCTCTCGTTCTATCTCGCCCTCGCCTTCGCAGAACAAGAGTATGACAGATGTGGTGGGGATGGTGTCAAGCTTCTGGCGTGTTGGCCAAACCGAGCTGTCAGCGTAGAAATACAAACATCAGAATAGGTGTGCGTTAGCTACGAACAAATTCAGGAGTTTTATTGGTCAGAACATTAATTCTTTCTCGATAGCTTCATCTCGCATTGGCCTACGCACAGCTTCGTAACGCATACAACTACTACGCTAAGAATAAATAACAGCCACACGGCTACGGTCAGGCGGAGCCGAGCAGCGTTCCCGTTACCCCACCATACCCTTCGGGGGCCGCACAACTTCAATTGACAAATCCACGATCATCAGATGGTGGTGGCTGATTTCTCCTCGATCGCTGTTCGCGAAAACGAATTCACCGGCCAATATATTTGGCTTCGACCTTAATTTCTAACACACAGAGTTCGTTTTCCGAAAACGTTTGTCGAACGATGCTTATTACCAACCGTCGATTTGAACACGAGCACCGTTACTGTTCGCATTCGCGAGTCACTGGTACGTTCCAGAACTTTCGATTCACCGTTATCAATAGATTCACTTGCATTGTCAGGATAATGTTCGCGACGTTTCTGAGGGGTCGATCCCACTTCTGAGAGGACCCCACTTCTCCCAGAGAGAAGGTGCAGGATTTCTCTTGAAAATAACGGGAGAAGGGAAGTAGTCGGCGCGGCGCTAGCAAATAAAGATTGCAACGGTCCGCGTGTACCTTCGTTTATTTCTTGACGTGTCTCCTTGCCTGTCTATGATTCACGACTGACTCTCGTCCTTCTTCCCGCTTACTTTACATGCCCATACCCGCCGTAATGCGAGTCGTCGCTGGTAGCAAACGGGAGATTCAAACCATAGTCTATAATGAAAAACTATTATTGCGAACTGCAATTGTAAGTTAACAGTCATCCAGCATCTAGAGCATCTGTCTCACATCACATTGCAAACTGTTCCCAAGACCACAGCACGACACACAGTGGGGCATTTCGGGCCGAAACGCGGCACTAAGTCCTTTTAGAAAAATATCGCCAAACTGCAAATTTTTTTTTACAGGTAGTTGATTGCAGGTTTGGGTGATAATGTAGCATGAATGTGTTGTACATTCATTCATTTTTAACGCGACTATACGGTTTTGAAAAAGACAACCACGAAACTCTTCAAAACTTGTATTGTTATTTATAGTTTTGTTGTTTGCTGAATTCAACTAATTTTTGATGCGACTAAGTGTTGAGGTATGTATTTGAAGTGTGCCAAATTTGAATTTGATATCTCTGATATTTTTGGAATTATACTTTACTGAATTTTTCAATTTTCATTGTTTATTTTGAATGGGAGTTTAGTGGAGTTCAATGTTCTTACTGGTCACATTGGAAAGGGCGAAGTCTTACCTTTATCGTACAGGAAAAATTGGCTGCTACTAGCTGCTATTGGGGTAGTTAGAGGGCCGTGAAGGTGGCCAGCACCCGTTTTTTTGCACAAAGACTACAGTTCAGAACAGAGTATTGTTACTTACAGTTTTGTTGTTTGCTTAATTCAACTCATTTTTGGTGGGATTAAGTGTTGAGGTACAGTGGCTCTTAAAAATATTCGGACACCCTTTAAAATCGCATAACTTTTTTAAAATTAATCCAAACGCCTTGAGTTTTTTTGAGAAGCTAGAGGGATTAGTTTGCTAAATGATATGATTCGTCGTTTTGAAAAAAATGCACTTGGTCGGAGTAGCAAAAAAAAATAGTAAAGGGCGTTTTTTAAACTTTTTTGTGAACCCTTAATGAAAATTCAAAAAACCCGTTTGTAGATTTAAGTAAGTTATATACGTGTCTAAAATTTCATCAAAATCGGTTAGCGTTGCTCTGAGCTACACACGTTTCAAGATTGCAGAATAAGGTCGAAAATCGCTGATTTTCAGGAATTTCGCGATTTTCGACTTACTTAAATCTACAAACGGGTTTTTTGAATTTTCATTAAGGGTTCACAAAAAAGTTTAAAAAACGCCATTTAATATTTTTTTTGCTACTCCGACCAAGTGCATTTTTTTCAAAACGACGAATCATATCATTTAGCAAACTAATCCCTCTAGCTTCTCAAAAAAACTCAAGTCGGTTGGATTAATTTTAAAAAAGTTATGCGATTTTAAAGGGTGTCCGAATATTTTTAAGAGCCACTGTATGTATTAAAAGAATTTTTATTTAAAAAACGGCACCCTGCCTCCCTTTGCTATAATCGCTCAAAGTTGGTCCCTTGCGGTGCCATAAATTCCGCCTTCTATGCTTACCTGAAACATAAAAACAAATCAAGACATTAAACTTTATTACATTTTGTTTTGTTGACCGAGCCGATTCTTAAATTTCGCATTTAAAATAAAATGGCGCGCCATTGCGGACTGTCAAACCTATACTTTCAGTACCGAAAATCGATACCTACAGTTGTGACAGTCCGCCATTTTGTTTTAAATGCGAAATTTATGAATCGGCTCGGTCAACAACAAAAAATGTAATAAAGTTTAATGTCTTGATTTGTTTTTATGTTTCAGATAAGCATAGAAGGCGGAATTTATAGCACCGCAAGGGACCAACTTTGAGCGATTATAGCGAAGGAAGGCAGGGTGCCTTTTTTTAAATAAATATTATTTTAATACTTTCAAACACTGATCTTTCATTTGCAACAAACCCCATCTTTCTAGCTTTTCAGTTTCAGATAGAAAAAAATTCATAAGGACTTACTTAATTTTCAGGCTAAAAAAGTACTATGCCCTCTTACATAAACAAATTGCATTAATTTTTCTGTATCAATAGGACCACAAGTATACGGCCTAACTGAATGAAATGAAAAAATTAACGATAAATATATGATTTCAATAAAAAAATGTTTTGTGCCGCGTTTCGACCCGAAATGCCCCACTGTGCGACGGTACCGTCTGCTACCTAAACAGTCGACTATCAACTGTTCAACCGTCACGCGGTATCTTTTTTCATTCAATATAATATGAATATTTCCTAGATATTTGTAAAAAAATATTTCCTAGATATTTGTAAAAAAATATTTGTCCTTTGGCCCCGCTCAAAGCTCCAATCCTTCGACGGCTCCGGAGTTCCCTTCGTAAAAAGGACAAGGAAACACTAACATTCTCTTTCCCTTTTGCCGGAATACGGTGGAGTGGTCGGAACCGGGGGACGGAAAGGCGAGGCGAGCACGAAAGCAGGGGGTCACACTTATGAGCATGCTATCGGCCCGCTCCCCGATCAATCCACCCCGAACTGTCAGCACGTCTTCTCTCTTCTAAACTGCTCCAGTTCTCCAATCCTTGACTTCCAGATGGCCCCAATCCTCTTCGTGGCATCTGGTGCTGCTCCAGGGGACCGTCTCGGTGCAGCTCATCAACGGCTCCGTCTCCGCGATGCCCCATCCGACCGATCCGTGCAACTGTGTCGCACGTCCGTTCGGTGGTTGGGGACACCATTTCCCGTTTGCTGTCCACCCCTTGCGCACTGCTACCTGGGGATCCCCCCGAGTTCCACACCGGAGCACGCTCCGGGACTCAGGAGGTACACTTCCAGGGGGGCTAGCGAGGCGGTTTCACGTATGTCCGCGCCTCGCTGCGGACCACCACGCTATTGTGGCACATTCGGGGAATTCGGAACCGCATCCAAGCCGCGGTACCAGTCCCCCGACACCTTGTCCCTCGTCGTGGGGTATCGTGTTCCCTGAAACAGACTAAAAAAAGGGGGGGCCGGGCCACGGAGGCAGACCCCGCAGCCCAGTCCACCAGATTAGCTTAGTCTAATCTTCTTTCTTGAGTCCAGTGAAAGTCCCGCGACGTCTTCACTCCTCTCGCAGTTGTCGCTCATATTTCGCAAGGCGGCGCACGTGGACCACCTTGCACTTCTTCCTGCGTGATCGTTGGATCCTGTAGACGACGTCGTTGATCTTGTCCACTACCGTGTAGGGGCCTTCCCAATCCGCTTGCAGTTTCGGGCACTTTCCTTTTACTTTTCGTGGTTGGAATAACCACACTCGTTCTCCAGGTTGGAATTCCACGGCGTGAACACGGTTGTCGTACCACGACTTCATCTTCGAACTGTAGAATCCGTGGATCTTCGTCATCTTCCCTCGGATCCATTCGGAGTAACCCTGCTCGACGTCCTCGTCCTCTTCCACTTCGGGGGGCAGGGGTAGGCGAAGTTCCTGGCCGTACAGGATCATCGCTGGTGTCAGTTGTGTAGCCTTATGCCGTGCTGATCTGTAGGCAAGGAGGAACATGGGGATCTACTCGTCCCAGTTCCGCTGATGCTCTGAAACGAACATCGCGAGGTATTGGAGCAACGTCCTGTTCAGGCGCTCTACCAGCCCGCCTGATTGGGGATGCAGGGGAGTTGTACGTGTCTTCTTGACTCCAAGCAGCTTCAGCAGTTCCTTGAAAACGGAGGACTCAAAGTTCCTTCCTTGGTCGGTGTGTATCTCCAAAGGTACACCATGACGATACACTACGTTGTGCAGGAGAGCTCTTGCCACGGTGACAGCTCGCTGGTCTGGCATCGCGATTACTTCCGGCCACCGGGTAAAGTAGTCCGCCACGACCAACATAAACCTGTTCCCGGCCTGGGACCTCGGGAGCGGACCGACAACGTCCAGGGCAAGCCTCTCAAACGGAGCTCCCACGTTGTACACCTTCAGGTTCCCTGCTCCCCTCTGACGTGGTCCCTTCTTCGCCGCACAGGTGTCACACCGCCGGCACCACTCTTGAACGTCCTGTCGACACGTTGGCCAGAAAAACTGTTGGCGGATCTTCGCCAAGGTCTTGTTCACTCCGAAGTGCCCAGCTGCTGGCGCATCGTGAAACTCCTTCAGAACCTCTGCAAACCTTTCGCGCGGCACCACCAAAAGCCACGAGGCCGCTGTACCGCTGTGGGACTCCCATTTCCTGAAAAGCAACAATTCGTGAACCTCCAGCGAATCCCAGATCGACCAGTAATATTTCAACTGTGGGGAGAAACGAGCAATGTCCTACCAGCCCGGCTTCTCCCCTTCCCCCTTCTTTTTAAGGATGAAACCAATCTCTTCATCCTTCTCCTGGCTTAGTCTCCACTCGTTTCTGTTGTCTTCGCAAATTATCCTGTGAATCTTCTTCGTGGAAACTTCCACTCCAGCTTCTTTCTTCTCCAGTCGTCTTCCTCGATGCACGGTCTTCGTGAAAGTCCATCAGTGTTCCCGTGGGCTCTTCCTGCGCGATGGCGAATCTCGAAGTCATATTCCTGGAGTCGCTCGATCCAGCGGGCGACCTGTCCTTCGGGGCACTTGAAGGTCAGCAGCCAGCGAAGCGCCGCGTGGTCCGTCCTTATCAGGAATCTACGACCATAGAGGTAGTGGTGGAAATGCTCGACCGATTTCACCACTGCCAGCAACTCTCTCCGGGTGACGCAGTAGTTCCTCTCTGCTTTTCCCAAGGTTTTGCAGAAATAGGCTACGAACTTTTCCTGTCCTTCGTGTTCCTGTGAGAGGTCGCCGCCTATGGCAAAATTAGAGGCGTCCGTATCCAGAATGAAGTCCTTGTTTATCACCGGGTAGGCCAGTATCGGCGCCCCGGTGAGTTTCTTCTTCAGCTCCTGGAAAACCCCTTGGCATTCTTCAGTCCATTCGTAGTTCTGTTTGGCCTCGGTGAGGCGATGCAGGGGCTTGGCGATCCTAGAGAAATCCTTCACAAATTTCCGATAGTACGTGCACAATCCCAGGAAGCTCCTTAATTCCGTGACGTTCTTCGGCTGTGGCCATTCCGAGATGGCTTTAATCTTCTCCGGGTCTGTCCTGACTCCTCTCTCCGTTACGATGTGGCCCAGATACTTCACTTCCCGGCAGAAGAAAGAGCACTTCTTAGGGCTCATCAAAAGTCCAGCTTGACGTAAGCGTGAAAACACCGTCCGTAGGCGCTCGAGCTCCTGCTCGAAGTCGTTCCCGTAGATGATGATGTCGTCCAAGTAGACCAAGCAGATCTTCCAGGTCAGGTCTTGAAGCACGTCTTCCATCAGTCGCTTGAAAGTCGCAGGGGCGTTGCAGAGTCCAAAGGGCATGACCTTGAACTGCCACAGTCCTGTCCCCACGGTAAACGCAGTCTTCTCCTGGTCCTCTTCGTCCATGGAAAGCTGCCAGTATCCGCTCTGCAGGTCCACGGTTGAAAACCAGGAAGATCCAGTGAGGGCGTCCAGGGTATCCTCTATCCGGGGCAGAGGATACGAGTCCTTCTTCGTAACCTCGTTCAGGCGACGGAAATCCACGCAGAACCGTATGCTACCATCCTTCTTCTTCACGAGGACAATCGGGGAGGACCACGGGCTCCGCGACTTCTCGATCACGCCCTGAGCCAACATCTTCCTGAGCAGCTCCTCCACCTCTGCTCCTCGGTGCAGCGGCAACCTCCTTGGTGCCTGTTTAATGGGTTCGCAGTCGCCGGTGTCGATGGTGTGTTTGACCCGGTTGCAGTTCCCAATCTGACTCGAGTCCGAGGCGAAAACGTCCTGAAATTCGCAAAGCAGGTCAGCAAACAGCTTCTTCTGTCCTTCTAACAAACCTGACGAGCAGCGTGTGTACAGCTCTTCCAGATGCTGTGGGACGACCGTTTCCCTTTCCCCTTCTCGGCTGACCGTTTCCCTTCCTCCTTCCTGTTTCTCCTCCTCGGCGGCCGGCTCACCAAAGTGTATCTCCGGTTCGCCGGGAAGGCACAGCACGTTCCAGGAAAGGTCGATGCTGCAGCGGTGTTTCCTCAGGAACGCCGTTCCCAGGATGCATTTCTCTACCATGTCGACGACGAAGAAGTCCTCCACGCTCGTAAGTCCTCCAACGCAGACTTCCAGGCTCTTCTTGCAGAACACCTTCATCTTCTCTCCCGTAGTGGAGCGAATGTCGAGCCTCGCCTGGACGATACCCTTCGTCGCACACAGCTCCCTGTCCAGCAGGTTGGGTGAACCTGTGTCAAGGATAATTTTACAGGGCTTTCCTTCGATTTTTCCACGTACGCTTATCTCATCGGACGGATCCCATTGTCGCCCAGTCGCCTCCTGCATCGCCACACTCTTGACCACCGGGGGACTGTCCCTTACGGCCCGGCGTCTCCCCCTTACGCCGTCCTCTTCGGGTTTCCCTGGAAAGGCTTCTTTGGAGGGGCTACTCCCGCCTGGCCGTTCTTGGCCTTGAAGCAATCCTTCTGCAGGTGACCCGTTTTGCCACAGAGCCAGCAGGTTCTTGGCAGGAAGGCCGTTTGCTCCTCCGGTTTGGTGGGCCTTCTCCTCTTCTCGGGGCACCTTGAATTCTCGGCGGGTTTAGCTTTCCGTTTCTCAACGTCCCTACTTCGCGGCTCGAACGCGGAACCGCGGGACATCGCCTCCACGGCCTCGATCTCTAACGCCCTGGTCACCGGGGCCCTAAGGATAGTGAACCCGCCGAGACGCAGTTCCCGCTGCATGGCAGGGCTCGACAACGCCGTTACGAATTGGGACGCGGCGGGCTTGTCGCGGATTTCCACCGGACAGTCTGCGAACGCGGACTGCGCTAAACGCTCGATTTTGGTGGCGAGCGAAGAGATGCTTTCGTCTTTCAGCTGCCGACGGCTCTGGAAGAGCACATAGTTGAGATTCGAAAGATTTTTCGCCCCGTAGTGGAATTCGAGCGCCGAAACCAATTCCGAAAAGCTCTCGCATTGAGCGGCGGCGAGCGTCGTAAGGACGCTCCTCGCCGCGCCCCGAGGGAAGCGACCAAGGCCGTAGCCTTCCTTGGGTCGTCCCACCCATTCGCGCGCGCGATCGTTTCGAATTACACCTGGTACTCCTCCCACGAATTTTTCCCGTCGAATATCGTCGGTTTCACGGCGTACCCTAAGCTAAGGACGCGCGGTCCCGACAAAGGGGCAGCGGCAGGCGCACTAACGGGAGCGGGGACAAGCGCCGGGGGAACACTATTTTCAACTCTATTTACACTATTTACACTTGGCACAGTCTCCCCTCCTCGAGGGCCCGCGCCGCTACCAACTGAGATATGGCCACTCTGTAACGAGGCGGTTACGACCTGAACCCGTTCATCTAACTCCGCCATCTGCGCCTCAAAAGCCGTCTGTGCCTGGCGGTCGGCCGCCTCTCTCTCCTCCCTGCGTTGGTCTTCCCTCTGCCGGCGGGCTGCGTCGTCCCTCCGCTGCTCTCTCGTCTGCCTGACGATGCTGAGCTGGAGGTTGGTGAACAGCTCGTGCAGGGATGGGCCGCCCATCGCTCCGGAGGGAGGTTCCGCAGGGACCGCGGAAACCGCGGAAGTGCGAGTGGGCATGCCGCTCCGGGCGGGCATCCCACTTCTGACACCAATGTTACGTTTTTGAGTAGACATAGTATAAGTTTAATGTATAAAAACAGAACGTGAACATCAACCAGGATAACAGTAATTAAATAACAGTATTTAAGGACAAGGAGGTGTTCGGGAATACGTCTGCTCTCAATGGCGTTGGTATCTCAAGTGACAGCTTGACAGGCGTTTGATCAGATCGCCTTCTTCTCGCTGTTCCTTGTCTCGCTCGCTCGCACCAGTGGGCCATGGATTCCCATCCATAGGGTGCTCGCAACATTATTATAAATAATACTATTTATTATTATAAATGATGTCACGTCCCGGGAGGAGGGCTTTAAGGACGATGACACGGGGGTAAAAGTCAGGCGAGAATGCAATAATTCAGCACACTGAAGTTTGACGAAATCAGGCGAGAATGCAATAATTCAGCACACTGAAGGTTGACGGAATCAGGCGAGAATGCGATAATTCAGCACACTGAGGGTTGACGAAATCAGGCGAGAATGCGATAATTCAGTACACTGATGGTTGACGAAATCAGGCGAGAATGCAATAATTCAGCACACTAATCGACCAGGGAAGGATTAAAGGAGAATAGACACCCGGGGGACACCCGTTAGAGCACATTGTTTGGTTTTGTCTCGGTAATTGCATTTGCCATTGCATTCAAATAAGAAATTCACGTAATACTTCCGCGAAATTCGCCTAAACACACGGCTGTACACGGCTCATGCAAAAGAACGTTAGTAAACAAGGTAGGCACTTTCGCGTTCGCGGAACGAGATCAGCTGTTGCTGCAGTTTGTTTTGGTTAGGGAATCTCCGTGGCCGAAGAATAGACACAATAATTTGAAGCGAATTTTAAATAAGAATTGTTTATTCAATTCGAAGCACTATGATTTGCCATGCACTGTTATCGTGATGGTGGTTATGGTTTATAATTATATGTTGGACGTTAAGCATTGGCACATAACATTTATATAATTAATAAGCAATAGCAATATGTATATGAACATGAAATACAATATATGATAATTAAGTAGAATGACATAAGCAATAAGCGTTAATAAGACAAAATAATATGGAAAAGCAATAAGCGTTGATAATACAAGTAATAAATGAAGAATAAGCGTTAATAATATAAAGATAATGAAAGCAATACGAATAATAATACAAGAAATACGAGTACGCAATAAGCGTTGATAATATAAGTAATAAATGAAGAATAAGCGTTGATAGTACAAGTAATAAATGAAAGAATATAATACAAGAATGAATGTTGGTGATATGCAAGGTTTTAAATGTAATTATAAAAGCTTACAATCATCTATGAAAAGTTGTTCGTTGTACACTGTTTTAATTATACTGGTCCTTTCGCGGATTTGTTTCGTCGAAAAAGGACTTCTGTCTCGGTCCCCTCGTATTTATAGAATTGTCGCGGGGGTACGCGCGGTATAGGCCTTGACCTATTTAATAAATAAGTCGCAGTAGGACTTCCGGGGTTTTTACAAAGGTGCGTCTATTATTAGACGCGTTTCTGTCATGTACACCAAATATTCGTCGCAATTATACTTCCGGGGTTTTTATGACTGTAAAACGGAGATACTCAACCCATCGAATGGATTTCGGATGTTTTAATGAGAAAGGGGTAATTGTGGGCTTGACTTGGAGGGTCGTAGCGAAGGGGTGAAACGTGGTCTCGATTTAAGAGGTTTTTGGGGCGAGGGACTTGTTTAGATTTAGTATGTGGAAGGGAATTCGTGCCTTGTAGGGCGAATAGTTAGAAAGAAGTTTCGTACCGACTATCTTGAGATGGGGACCGCTAAGGTACATCGTCAAGGTGATCAGCGATTGGAGAAAAGGGGTAAGAGTTGAGTTTGAAGGTTTTTGGTAAAGTGATTTTGATAATAAGAGAGTGGTTTTAGAATAATACCGCGCGAAAAAATGGTGGGGCATCACAATAATATTATTTATTATTATAAATAATACTATTTATTATTATAAATAATATTATTTATTATTATAAATAATATTATTTATTATTAATATTTATTATTATAAATAATATTATTATTAATTATATTATTATTATTATTTATAATAATATTAGTATATTTAAATATTAAAAAGAGATTGATTTATAATATTGGATGAATGTATTCAATATTTTGTGCTACTACGGTACAAATAGTTTAAAATATAATTACTTCCGTGCTCATTTTTATACATCAATTAATGTAACATAAATATTTTAAGACACTCGGAATAAGCATTGAAGAAACTGTATTATACAAACATTATACATCTGTATTTTACAAAATTTGACGTCGTATGTGGCGGAATTTTTCTTTTTTAGTGGCAAACACAGATTCTCTTCGTCTGTTGCAAAAAATGATTTGCCTTGTGTCAAAACACCTTCCGCTATGTAGTGTATGTGGTAAGATTGCTTTTGTACGTTGTGCGTGGCGCTAACCATATTTTTGCTTATACTTTTTGATGAATATCATTATTGTCAGACTCATCCCATTCGATGGAAAAATTGTGTGGACACACACCTCGGCCCCTAAAGGTGGGATCTCCTAGCTGCGACAGGTCGCTGCGACTTGTCGCAGCGACTTGACCTAGCGACTGGCCCTAGGCTGAATCTCCTTGCCTGCGACAGGGTGCTGGCTACAGGGTAAGCCTGGAGCCACAGGACACAAAGAGATGCCGCCTGGCGCCCCGTGGCCGAGGTGAACCCTCGGTCGAGAGGAAAAGCCCCCGCAGTGCCTCCCCGAATTTTAGGGCTTTCGATCCCCGAAGGGGTCCGAGAGCCTATTAATAAGTGAGAAATCTTCGACTTCCTCAATTCTCATCAGATCTTTGCGAAAAGGACGCCAATTGATTGCTTATGTTTCGCCGATGAAACTGACACCAAGAATGACGTAATTCGGACCATAATTGAGGAAATTTCATGAAAAATAAATTTCCATAATTGCAAGCTAATTTCGTTAATAATAGTCCGATTTACACGAAGTTTGGTATGATTTTAATCGAAAAAAGATAAGAAATCCATTGGTGTCACTTCCATATCGATACGATAAAGAATAAAGAATTAGTTTTTTCTAAAACAGGTATGAATCCTCGGCCGACCGCAGCGATTCGAGGTCGGCGCCCCGCAGTCAAGGGGTGAAAATGTGAAATATTCATTTCAGCGTATTAAGAAATTCTTTATTCATTATCGTATCGATATGGAAGTTAGACCAATGGATTCCTTGTATTTTTCTGATGAAAATCATACCAAATATCATGCAAATCGAACTACTTTGACATAAGGAATACAAATTGCATTACCTGGCCCAGCCATTTTATTGCTCTCGGCAGTCAACGGGAGGTCTACCTGAGACCGAAGGCCCTGACTCGCACCGAGGAAGCAAAACTGTGGGGTGGTAGTTCTTTCCCGATGATCAGGGGAAAAAAGCATGTTAATAATCCGGGGACCACTGTAATTTCTCTACGTTCGGCGGGCAATAAACCGTGTTTCGCTACAGTTTCCCGGCCCGGGTAAACGAGCCGCGCGCTCCCCTTTTATGACAGGATTACCACTCGTACCTCATTTACTGTAATGATGTTTGAAAACAATGCCGACTAATGCCGATTAATAAAAAAATTTAGATACGACAGGGTTGACCGTACGGTGCCGCGAGCCGGTTGTGGACAACGGTACGTGCCGGTCCCAAGTCCTCGTGTAGCGCCCGGTGACAGAGCAATTACCGGATTAACTCAGTGCGAAGAAAGTTTAAACCCCTGCAAAAATCGGCACGGTGTCGATTGTCCCTGATCGACATCAGGTACACAAATGCTTCCCGACGAACGCTTCGAAAACAAGCAATTGCCTACCGTAAACGAATGAAGAAATTTCGCTTCTAAAAATTCTAAATTACCGGCTGTAAAAGATAATTGGAATTTTCGCCTCGCTCTGAGCCCAGATTTAAAATTCTGCAGGAAAAATACATACAAACATAGACACGTGTTTACACATACCTAGATCAGAAGTAGGCGTCATGATATTTTTACCTTTTTTAGGTACTCATATTAGTAGTCTACAGGTATCATATAAAAATACGTACTCCCATATCTTTTGAATTCTAACTTCTGTCCTTATTTCTTGGGATTCTGTCCCACTGTGGACAACGGATCGCAGTGCGACTCACAGTCGGACTACGCATACAAATTCACAGACATTGGCGAAAATATGAAGTACCTTTTTTTATTGATATAATTATATGAGCATTATCCTTGAGCACTAATGGATACAAAATTATGAAAATATAATCTTTTTAAATCCCGAATTTTTAACAGTAAATACGTTCACTTCTGGAGACGGCTGTAATATGAATGTAAATAATTAGTATTAGAATAATGAAAAAAAATTTTACCATCATACTACACATTGGGGTTGATTGTTAAGAAGTTGTTTATGTGAAAAAACCCAATGATTTTATTTGTTTTCAACTTGTCAAAAAAAATTTGCTTTTGTCTATTTAAAAAAATGTCGAAAATTGTCCAAAAAACATTTTATACCCATATAATCACTAAACATTGTAGTTTTAGAAAATCCAAACACCAGCTGCGTCAACTTGCGATCTTGAGCAGAATTAATAAAATTGTGTACGCATGTGGGACGAAATGAGTAAATATGTATCTAGACATTCCTTTTCTTGTATCCGATTCATTATGTCTTTATGATGTCTTTATGGAAATGAATATAAATATGATATAGTGAACTATAATTCATAAAATAAGGTTATTATTATTAAAGTTAGTTGAACCTTAATAAATAAACGACACAAGCATCGCATCGCTTTCTTATTTTCTTAAAAAGAAATATATTTTTTAGAAATAGATTTGGGGAGTCGAAATTATGATCAAACATAATATTTATATAAATACTATGCATAAATTGAGACAACAAAACACACTTTTCAATATCTGTAGTAATTTCCGTGTCAAATACTGGTTCTATGTACCTAGATCCTCTTGCAGGCTTGCCGGTTTCACTGTCCGTGTCTACATCACATTCTGGTGTGTTCTGCATGTCCATTAATTCTTCTAAATTTTCTTCATTAACTTAATTATTTAATAACAAAAGTACTTAGGGGAACATTAATTACTTTATCTTTTGTCTGCAATGTGTGATCTAATATTTGAAATCAGAGGATCCGATGAAATTAAGAGATTGTGGAAAATATCCTCATATGTGCGTTTTCTGTTTATTTTTTGACCGGTTATTAGTTCAAGATCAACAAAAAATCACAAAAACAAAATGGTTTATGTGTGTAATATTTATGCCACTTTTGACAAAGATATGATAGGTCACATACAAGAAGTTTGAATGTCCAGCAATTTATATGTTTCGTCCCACTGTCTATTTACCTTCCTTTCTCATATACATTTTTGCAGGAAATAATAGTTCATCTCCTGAAGCCCTTTATATTTGCACCGAAAACCAGATAAAACTATTTTTAAATTTGCTAAATTTTCAAAGTCTCACAACTTTGCTAAAATTCATCCAAAATTGATGAAACAAAACCATTTTAAAGTTTGAACTTTCTACTTTTCGACTCGTTGAATCACATTTATCGAAATGAGTGTCCAGGGGGTAAAATCCGCCCTCAAAGAAGAGTGTGCCAAGCTGCAAAAATTTGTTGATGTTTGTCAAAAGCTAGAGAGTGCAAACAATATTTATTGCAATTTTTATGTTCACTGTCGGAATGTATGATCATTTGCCTTTAAAATAAGTTAAACCTCATCAAAATAGGATGTTTTTTTAACAAAGATACGGCCATGTCCAGAGATGTCTACATTTCGTCCCACAGTGCGACTGGTCGCTGGACTCCTTCGGGAGGAGTCTAGCGACCGGTGGTCGCAGTGCCAGCCTGCGACTAGGTATAATGGGAAACAGACCCTCATCGCATTGTGTTGCACCTCGAGTAGCCTAGGCTGGTACTCAAACAGACTCGCGTCAGGCTCCTATGTCTGGCGCATACCCGACGATCGCAGTCGCATGCAGGAGAACAGATGCATGCTTTCCCCATTGCACCAGTACCTGCGACCGGTCGCTGCGACAAGTCGCAGCGACCTGTCGCAGCTAGGAGATCCCGCCTTAAAACTGTACATCGGTGCACGCGTATTTGGCTAAAACTCAAAGTCAATTTTCTCGAAAACGAAGCGCTATATCAAAAAATGTTATTTTATGTATATTTTCGACATATTTTTCCGGGTGGAATTCAACCCTTAAATTTTCTCCCACATATAGCCGAGCACCACAAACATTTATAATAAATAGTGTCAGGTAAACTACGACTCCGCCCTGCAACTCTACTTATTATTATATTATGCATGCAAAGGGGCGTGTACGCGATATAGCTCTCTCGTTCGATCTTGACGGACTGACTGAGGCCACGCTCGGCCCGTCCACACCCACTTTACGAAAAAAGCTCAGCGCTCGGGCGATGAAACATCGAGGCTGTTTTTGTCGCTCTTCCTTATCGAGCGGCAGATCGTTTGATCCCCGTGGCTCGGATTCGCTGCGACGCGTTTCATTCGCCACAAATAGAATAGAGTAGAATATAGTTTTAAATAGAGTGCTGCGCAAGAAGAGCTTAGGCTCGCTTTTTATGGGTACGTAATATCTAATTTGTCAGGTAAGTACTTTAGATCACTGCCTGGGTGGCCCTTGAATTAGTATTTAAATGCTATGTACTATTACTGCGTGGAAAGAAAGCTCCTGTCAGGCGGTGCAGACCGCAGCTATGACAATTGATTTTTGTAACCGATTGGTGCATACTTATAAAGACAGGGCACACGTATTTTTGTTATTGGCGGAATCGGCCACATGTACTTACTACAGTGTATACAGACAGAGCTTCTTTTCGTGCAGTAATAGTAGTAGGAATTGTGTCTTGAGTTCAGTACTAGGAGCGATCATTCGAGTTCTAGACGCTAGACATTTGAGTGGCTAGAGGTTCCGCTAGATTGTGAACTGCTTGCCTAGAAGTTGCTCAGAGTGCGTTGCCTGTACGATAGGTAAAGTCAGCATCTACGCTGCGTGCAGCCCCACTTATAGCCTGCGGTGGTCACAGCGCGCATGTGCAGTCTCCTTTGGTTCTACGCGAGGCTTTGGCACGAATGCGCAGTCCGCGATAATACGTTAATATATTGTTGCGCCGATGGGGTCTTCCCTCGTTGGCCATCGTCGCAATAAATTAGTATTACACAAATGAACACAACAACTCAACTATAATTGACTATACACAATATTCAGAACAATAACTATTAATTTATATAATGGAAAAACAGCAGATCTTATATGTCCGTTCGTTATGGCGTTCGTGACAAGATTGACGGCAAATCGATATTCATGCCGTCGTTGCAGAAGGCTGACCGTCTTCTCCCTTCTGAAGCGAGCACCAGTTGACAATGTACACCAGTACACTCGGTGCTCGTAACAAGATTAATATTTAATAATAAAAAAATTGCTTATATTACATGAAGGACAGCGCTGCCCAGCGCATTGGCCCGTCATGCGCCTGCTTCTCCCTCCAATCTTTCTTTCGCGCAGCAAGTCTCCCGTTATCGAGAAGACCGCGCGATGCTACGAAGGGTGCGTTCCACTTACGCCCAAATCGCCCGTACGGTTGCGATATGTAATGGAAATCACGGGCGTTGCAGGCGATTTGGGCGTAAGTGGAACGCACCCGAAGGCTGCCATAATTACTGATATTTTTTCAATGGGTTTCTTATTGAAAAAAACTGTATGTAAGTAATGACATAATTGCTATTACTTTGCAGAATCGATACTACTGATTTCGAAGCACCAATTTTCTTTTCTTTTATATCACCAAACATTAAAAGATTCGATTTAAAATTTTGCACCAAAAAACTTTGACATGTGTTTACACACAGATTAGATGTGGCCGTCATGATATTTTTACTTTTTTTATAAGAGCCCATACTATTCGTTTACAAGAAATATATAAAAAAAATCATAATTCCATAACTTTTGAATTCTGACCTGTTTCCTTATTTTGGGGGATTCTGTCACATTGTGGCGATGGATAGCAGTGCGGCCAGTCGCTAGACACTTTTCATGTATTGCATCTCGAGTAGCCTAGGCTGCTCATAAACCAGACGCGCATAAACTATTGCAATCCTGGCGTGGCTGCAGCGGTCGCAGCCGCAGATAGGAGTTAAGGTGAATGTTTTTCCATTGTACCAGTGTACTGCGGCTGGCCACTACGGCCGGCCGACAGAATGAGAAAATCCAGCAACCGCCGACGGAACACTCGAACGAAAAGACCCTCGACCAGAAAACAAACAAATCCGCGGAGACAAGTCGTAAAATACAAACCTCTATTGGTATCAGCTAGAGGTCACATCCAGGTAGCCGGTATCGATTACGAGGAAATATTTGCACCGAACGCTCGCTACGAAATTATTTGGACTTTCCTAGTAGCAGCGATCGAGGGAGAAATTTATGTACATCACATGGATGTGGTATCCGCTTATGTGCAAGGAAATCTGCATGACGATGTATTCATGGAACAGTCAGAACAGTGTGTGGAGGATAACCCCAAAAAGGTATACAAATTGCCCAAACCACTGTATGGACGCAAGCAGTCAGGACGTGAATGGTACAAGCGATTAGCCGAATTCGTAACTTAAGCGGTTAGGTAATTCTAGAATTTAGAAAAAATCGATTTGTTTGGACTTAAACAGTAATGTAAAGTCTGAAAACATTACACATATGTATAAGGTCCCAGTGGAATGGCTGATTAGCAGTAAGCTAAAAAAAATTCACGATAACATATAAAAATTACGTTTTCAAACTTTAAACACTTTTTTCTCACAACCGTGTTTTTCAAAACGGTGTGCAGGATTGCTCGAGTCCTATCTGATCAATCTCTTTGAAAATTTGCTGTTATCCCTGCTATTACATTTATTAAGCATTAACGATCCGTTTTTTAAATTTTCTAATTATTTTGCGAAACATAAGCAAAATTAACTCATTTTTCGTAGAAATTCGAGCCCTAAAATTGAAATACCCGCCATTTTGTTAATTTTTGCATACATTGAAATGTTTGATCGTCAATGCTTAGGAATTTATCATGATTAATAAAATCTTTTTTTTGTTGCAAGTAATAGCCGTTCTGCCGGAATCCTGTACGGACTTAGTTATAAACATTTTTTAAATATTGCAGAGTGTTTTAAAATACTTATTATACTTACATAAAGTACAATGTTTCGTATTAATCGGTTGTTTACTTTTTTTACTACCACTTACAAATTGCCTAGTTTTCCGCATCGCCAGAGTTACCTAACCCCTGCACAGTGGTCGAAAATGACACAGTCGGCGTCAAAAATCGATTCCAACGCCAAATCGAAATGAAAATCAACGCAACTTGGTATACTGGGGTATTAGGTATCGCTGATTACGAATTCATTGCAGGTATTTTGAAAAAGAAGAGGGCGGATCCAATATGGCCGCCCAAACTCGACAAAAACTAGTAAAATAGGGATCATAGGAACGAAACACGTTGTTTATTAAAATCCTAAAGCTATAACTTTATATTTTATGAGTTTAGAAAGTTGCATTATACTGTATAGAATGCTATACTAAAGAATAGATGTTAAAAAATGGTTGTTAACTATAGAAGAATCAACATTATATTTACTAATTTAATCATTTCCGCGGCAAGTACTGCAAATACGTGATTAATCTAAACATTGAATATCTATCGGAGACGAAAATAAATGTTAGTAGAATTGTGTATTAATAATTTGTTTAAACAATTTTCTTACAAAGTGACTGAAATCCATTTCATACAATCAAATTGATCATATTGTGTTGTAACATTAATAAAAACAATTAATTGTTATTAAACAATTTGTTAACATAATAGTGTTACGAGCCGGGGCTGCGGCAACGCGAGAGGCCGGCGAGAAGGGTATTTCCCAAGGAATACGGTTTATGAATTCGTTAGTTAGGGGCGCGGACGAACCTGATGCGAAATCAGGTAGCCGCTAGGATTATTGACGGCGAGGACGAACCTGATGCGAAATCAGGGAGCCGTAGGAAGGGTGAGTTTTCGTGGACGAACCCGATGCGAAATCGGGAAGCCACTGGGTTGGAGAAGATGGCTTGTTTTGGTAAAGGGTTGCGAACGAACCTGATGCGAAATCAGGGAGTCGCGGCAAATGTTAGTAATGCCTCGTAACTCTTAATTAAAATTGATACAACTCGAGCGGTAAAGTTGTATCAGTGGGTGAGTGCTACTAATATTATAAGTATCGCTGGGTAAAAGATGGATTTAACGTAATCGACTCGATTTACACGTGAACACCATAAGTATATTGAATAGTCAATTATAATACAAATGTAAGTGTCGCGAGTAATAATTAAATAAAATGTGTATGTTACCACTAATTGCGCGGTGTTGACGCACTGGCGATGCAGGGCGTACGAGTGGCTATTTCAAAGTGCCAAATAGAATATAAACCGAACTCGCGGATTATATGAGGTTAACTATGATTCCGGTGGAGATTTTAGCCCGATCTTGCTGGATATAACCGACTCTGTACGAGCGTGACACGACGTGACTTTACGCGCGACTCTATAGCTTTGAACCGACGAGAGTTGAAACCAAAGGGTTTATATAGTCCCGAAAATGAGTGGGGGTTCGTTAGAAGTTTCCATATAAGGAGATCTTTCGGGGTCGTCGTCGTGTCACTCCCGTTCCCATGGTCGTGATCTAGATGGTCGAGATCATGACCCCCATTTGTGGTATGTGATAAACAAAAAGGATTTTAGGGCGTTTTCCCTTCGTAGACGCGAGCTCGAAAAACGGTTGAGAGCGGCGTATGGGAAAATTCCACATACGTAACAATAGATTTCAATAATATTCAACAAGATAAGTGGAATTTGGAAGGTTTTTATGACGTAGGTACCCACTAAGTAAGGATACTTGGAAATTTCATCCCCAAGGGGGTGGAAAAGGGGTAAAATTTATTTTCTCGGACTCCTAAATATCTCTTAGGTCCGATTAGATATCACCTTGGTTTTCACTTACAATGGTTGCCCACACAAATGCGTATAACTCAATTTCTGGATTCTGCCGTAACCAACAAGGTAACCTCCCCAAGGGGGAGAAATGTGTTTTCACGTATTCTTCAAAATCTCTTGGGCCCGATTAAATATCAACTTGGTTTTTAGTTACAAATGTTACCCCCACAAATGCCTATCAACAAATTTCAGGATATTGCTCTAATCAACCCCTAAGGGAGTGAAAAGGGGTATAATTTGTTTTCACGGATCCCTCAAAAGCTCTTCGGTCCGATTTTAGTCACTTTGTTAAAAAATTGTTTAAACAAATTATTAATAAACAATTCTACTATCATTTTTTTATGTCAATAATCTTTATTTTCGTCTCCGATAGATATTCAATGGTTAGATTAATCATGTATTTGCAGTATTTGCCGCGGAAATGATAAAATTAGTAAATAATGTTGGTTTTTCTATCGTTAACAACCATTTTTTAACAACTATTCCTTAGTATAGCATTCTATACAGTATAATGCAACTTTCTAAACTCATAAAATATAAAGTTATAGCTTTAGGATTTTAATAAACAACGTGTTTCGTTCCTATGATCCCCATTTTACTAGTTTTTGTCGAGTTTGGGCGGCCATATTGGATCCGCCATCTTCTTTTTAAAAAAAACCTGCAATGAATTCGTAATCAGCGATACCTAATACCCCAGTATACCAAGTTTCGTTGATTTTCATTTCGATTTGGCATGGGAATCGATTTTTGACGCCGACTGTGTCATTTTCGACCCCTGTGCCCTGTATAGAAACAAAGCTGACCCCATTCTTTTACGTATACGGTAAAAATGAAAAACGAGTCATAATGATAATATACGTGGATGATCTGTTTCTGGCTTCGAAAGTTTGGAAGAACCGCGAAACGGAAACTGAAATCGGAATTCGAAAACATGAATTTCGAGCAAATCTCTAACATTTTGGGAATTCATGTTGAAGGAGAGGGAGAAACTAGCGGCTTCAAATTGTCCCAAGAAAAATAAGTGAAAAATCTGTTAAAGAAATTCAATATGAATTCAGCCAAAACTATACTCATACCGGTTGAGTTGAACACAAAAATCACGAAGGATTTAGGCACGAAAAATAATGAAGATAGAAGGTAAAAGAAAAATCGACCTTATCGAGAACTCGTGGGAAGCCGTATCTACTTAGCAGATCCGACCAAACCAGACATTGTTTATACAACGAAAACGTGATACGGTACCTCTAAGAAACGATAACTTACAGTATCAAATACGAGAAAAACAAATAGAAGTTGAGTGCATGCGCGGACTCCGATTTGGGCGGCGTCATTGAAGATCGGAGATCACATTCGGGAAGTGTTTTAAAATTGGCTGGAGGAGCGATCAGCTAGAAATGAAAAGAAACAGACAGTATCTTTATCGACGATGGAAGCAGAATACATCGCCCTTGTCAAAGTATTGAAGGCGGTTGTACACTTGAAAATACTATTAAACAATATGAAGTTCAACGATTTAGTAGAAACGCCAGTGCGCAAACTTTGTGATAATCAACGCGCATTCGAAAAAGACTAAAGAAGCAAGCTTATGGACATTAAGTGCCACTTCACGCGGGAAATGGTCGAGAAAAATAAAAACTAAAAAATAATTATTTTCTTGTACTACAATTTCGATGGTGATATGTGACTTTAAATAAAATCATACAAACTGTGATTATCCTTTTTCTTTACAATTGATTTGAACAATTCTACAGGATAATCACAGAGTTTGTATTATTTTATATAAAGTCACATATCACCATCGGGTCATTCCACGCTAACTCAGACATTTTTCGGAGTAACATTTCGGATTTTGGTGCAACTCGAATATGTTGTAGTCTTTAGGGATGTATAAACATATCTCGAAGGATATTTGAAAATTTCAAAAATTGTGGATGCTACAGCTCTTTGAAATATAGTGCTTACTTTTTTTCTAAAAATTGTAACTATTGAACTAACAAAGCGACAAAAATGACCTTTTGGGTGCTTACATTGGAGATATAAGAAAACCTAGTAAAAATTATTTCACTGAAAAAAACGAATATTTGACCATTTATTTAGCAATTGTTCTTAACAAATGCAATGTTATAGTTGAAGGCACTTTTTAAAAAATTGAAAAAATAGGAAGATATAGCCCTGTTTGTCCTCTTTATGGACGTGTTTGGAAAATGATGGACACTTTAAAATTGGCCAAATCAAAATTATTTGAATGTAACGCTGCGTCAAATCACACCGGCTCGACTGGCTGAGCCGTGCGGTATTCGCAGTGGCCAAGCGGCAATATCTGCTATTTTTATACAGTGCTCTCGAATATGGTAAATATTTGTAAAAAAACTCAAGAAGGAAAACTTTTACTATTTTTTATACACAATATGATAGGGCAACTCAATTTTTGGTGTTCGCAATATTTTCCTTGAAACGAGGGTGACAGTAGTAAGGCAAAGGGGATTCTAACTCAGGTTCTCTGAAGGGAGCGCTGGGGAGCGCGACGGAGGGAAACATGGGCGCGGGGCCTGCGGGGAGAGCCGCGGAGTGGCGGAAGCCGCGATGATGGAGGGGATCACTCCAGGTCGAGCCGCCGCGATGACCTCTCCAGACCGGACCCACCGCCGAAAACTTTTTAGACCTGACCAGAGGGAGTGAATGACCCCCGAAAACTTTTTCAGACCCCGATCCACCACCGGAAATTTTTTCCGAGGGGGGAATGATATTGGCCCACCGTCGGAATATTTTTCCAAACCATTATGTAGCTGAAATTGTTTTAATAATTTATTTTTATTGGATGATGTTTCGGGCAATGTCGGGAAAGATCGACGTTTTACGAACCACATATTCGAAGGGTGGGAAAGAGACAGAGCATCACTTTTAAAGCTAAATTCGAGAGAGAGAAAGAGACGGCACTACATAGTGGTACAATCACATTTTATTCTAAAGCTACCAGTATTTCGAAGCGTTCAGATTTGACGTCGCGGCGTATCGTGTAACCTCCGGAACAGTCGTGCGTGATGAAATAGAATTATACGACATCTGAAGAATTCCGATACGTCGAATCTTAAAATTATGTGGCGAGGAGGAGGACGGGTAAATAAAATGGAGGAATAATATAAGTTTAAGATATATTGTTACAAAAAATGGATGTTGATAATGCGGTACAACTACTCTATTCACACGTGTTCGCGGCTATTGATGCGTATATACCTAAATCTGTCGTTAGATGCTCTAGTCACCCCAAATGGTTTTCCCCGCTACTTAAAAGACTAATTGTTGCAAAGAAGCGTGCTCATACAATTTATAAGCGATCCAATTCTTTTACTGATTATCTACACTTCTCCTCGCTGCGTTGTCAATGTAAAGCACTTGCCAAGAAATGCTACACTCAGTTTATACATAATACGGAAGAATTGTTGCGTAATAATCCTAAACATTTCTGGAATTTTATAAATAGCAAGCGTCAAACTAATAGGATACCGAACGTTATGCACTCCAGCGGTACCAGTGCATGTTCTGCTGGAACCATAGCCGATCTTTTTGCCAAATATTTCGGCTCTGTTTTCTTTTCTCACGATGAGGAATCGCTATGCTTCACAGCTGGTAATCATTTTTGTGTTCCAGAACTGTCTATTGATATAAGCGAAATTTTCACTAAACTTACTAAACTAGATGTCAACATTGGCCCGGGGATAGATGGTATACCTGCTCTATTCTTTAAATCTCGCAGTTTTATAATATCCCGCCCATTGTGGATAATATTTAACTGCTCCTTGACTACCGGTAAATTTCCTACTGTATGGAAAACCAGCTCAATAACTCCTGTTTTCAAGTCTGGCGATTCCTCGGACGTCCAGAACTACCGGCCGATTTGCGTTATGGATGTGCTTCCAAAAATCTTCGAGAGCATAATTGTAGACAAATTGGGACCGTTATTACAGAACATTATATGTGATGAACAGCATGGTTTTATGCCGGGTCGCTCAACGGTATCTAATCTATCCGTTTACTGTAATTTTGTAGCCTCTGCGCTGGAGTCTAATCATCAAGTTGATACGATATACACTGACTTTAGGAAAGCATTTGATACTGTCGATCATAGTATCCTAGTATCTAAACTATCTGCTATTGGTTTTCACGGGAACAGCCTTTTATGGTTTCAAGATTACCTATCTAATAGAACGCAAATTGTAAAAGTCGTGAATTCGTACTCATCGCCAATTAAGGTAACGTCTGGAATCCCTCAAGGCTCTCATCTAGGCCCTCTGTTGTTTATATTGTTTATTAATGATCTCGCTGACATTTTTTCAGACTGTCACTTTTTGTTGTACGCGGACGATTTAAAACTATTTAAAAGAATATCTACCATTGCCGACTGTAATCTTTTACAAACAGATCTGTTAAAATTTGATGCCTGGTGTAAGCGAAATAATATGTCCTTAAACGCTGCGAAATGTTATGTCATGCGATCATCTAGGAAAAGGTGTCCGATATCCTTCGAGTATAAGCTGAATGATTCAGTGCTTACTCACGTCTCCGAAATTTCAGATTTGGGGGTCTGCTTTTACCTCTCTACTCAACTTCTCCAATCACTACCGTAATGTCGTTAAGGATGCCGGGAGGATGTTAGGTTTCGTTATGCGTAATACAGCCGATTTCAGGAGTCTACGTTCCCTCAAACTTTTGTATTTTACGCTTGTCAGATCACGACTTGAATACGCCTCTACTATTTGGTCACCCCATCATTCCAAATATATTTATCTCTTAGAGAAGATACAACATAGATTCCTGAGATACGCTGCATATAAAACTGGTCAGTCTATGTCGAGACACGATCATAACTATGTACCACTCTTGCAATCTCTTAATATTCCTACTTTACAAGACCGTAGAATTGTAACTGACTTACTGTTTATACACAAGATCGTCAATGGTCTAGTTAACTCTCCACAAATATTGAGTACTATAAATTTTTATATTCCGTCAAGGCTGTTCAGAGATGCAAGACTGTTTTATACCACCTCTTCTAAGACGAATTTTGGCTACTCTGATCCGATAAATCGTATTTGTGAAGTAGCTAATAAGTTTACCAGTTCTTTTGATATTTTCGCTATATCTCATTCCGCACTCAAACGTCGCCTGAATGTTCAAGAAAATGTTCTGTAATATCCATCAGCTGTTCCCCTACTTTGCTCTGTTCTTTACTAGTGCGATTACTCTGCGTACCGGAGCTTACCAGACATATTATTTTATGTAGCCTGTGTCACCTGTCTTAATGTTTTTTCTTTTCTCTTTTTGTTTTACCTATGCCACCTCATACTCTTGTACACTAAAGGGAATCCTTTCCCGTTTACGAACAATAAAATAAAATAAAATAAAATAAAAAAACTACAAATTTAGTAAAAAATATAGAATAATAAAAAAGAATATAAATATAAAAGAATATATAATATAAATATAAATATAAAAGAATATAATATAAATATAAATATAAAAGAATATATAATATAAATATAAAAATAGAAAAATAACAAAAAATGAAAAAAATTATGGCGACGACGGCGACGATGGTGGCGATGGTGGTGGTGGCGTCGACAACGACGACGACGGCGACGGCGTCGCCGGTCGCCACTATCTCCTGGCCCTCCCATCACGAAACGAAGAAGTGTGTGTGTAGCTTTGCAAAGTAAGATGCCTTTGTTCTTCGCCATCTTCATCACAGGCCACCTGCATTTTCGCTGACGACCCTCTCCTTATTCATACACGTCTTCCTCCCCTTCTTCTTTGGTATATCATTCGACTAGATCACACCACTTTCAACGTGAATCGAACGTGTAATGAACCACTTTGAGTATGTATCGAACATGCATCGAACGTGTATGGTACCACTTCGAACATGTATCGAACGTCAATCGTACCTCTTCGAACGTGTATGGTACCACTTCGAACGTGTATTGGACGTGTAATGAACCACTTCGAACATGCATCGAACGTCAATCGTACCACTTCGAACGTGTATCGAACGTGTATTGGACATGTAATGAACCACTTCGAACGTGTATCGAACGTGTATGATACCACTTCGAACGTGTATTGGACGTGTAATGAACCACTTCTAAATAATTACAACTATTGTCTTAATCTAGCATACATCACATGTAGGAAATTAGGTTGGGGGAGGGTGAAGAAAAAACATTTTCACATACATTAAAAAATTGATTATATTTTATGCATTTCTCTGGTGTTTAGACCACCAGTTGAATATTTTAAATACATTTTGCATGGCACAGTGTTTCGCGTGTCTGCCACATCGCAGAGTATTAAGGGGGGAGACCACTGTCTCATTCCGAAATGTAAGGGTGTTTTCGGGAATTTATTTCAACCAAACAACGCAAGTAAATCAATTTATTGCTTAGTATAGTCAATAGTGTATATATCGAAGGGTAAGAAAAAAAATTTTTTAATCAAATTCATAAATCCGTTTTCTGTATACACTTCGTCAAAATTTGCGCTCCGGAAAAAACATGCTAGTCGCGTTGACAGTCCCCAGACCATATGGTTCATCGACATTCAAAAAAACAATAATATTTAGAAACTAGAAGCCTGCCTCTATTACGTGACGATCGAAAAATGTCAAAATTGTAAAAAATAACAAAATAGCGGACCACTGAAAAAAGAGTCATGTTTTCGGGGTACAAAATTGGGGAAATGTTGCTAAAAAAATAGAAGCAGATCGAAAATTGAAAATGTCTGATCGTCACGTAATAGCGACGGGTTTTCCGTACAATAAATGTCCTTGATCATGCCAATTGGACGTATAGTTTTCTCTGTAGACTGTCAACGCGGTTGAAAAATGTCATTCTGTGGAAAACGCGTTCAATGTTCCGCGTGGCTCAGTCGCGCGTTTGACACCGCTTCACGAAAAACACCATATCTCCATCAATTTTGCGAATTTCTTCATAAAATTTGGAGAGAACATTCTTGAAACATACGTCTTTCAGAAAATATAAAAAAAAAATTTCAGATTTGAGAAAGTGATCTCCCCCCTTAAATACATTTAACTTATTTAGAGATTTGATATCCTCGTAGTCAATATCCAGCGTCTCAATGACCACGCCCGCTCTCGAATTTTCATCCAGGAAATCCGCAAGCCAGTCGCGTTTCTGCAGCCCTTTAACGTATACGATATGGGATGTGTCATCTTCTTCGTCGATCGCATCAGCTACAGCTTTCGAAATTAGCCTGTTAGCCATACTGTATGGAACGTCTCCATCGTCCCAACGTAGTCCATGATGTTTTGCAACCAACCATCGGATGCTTGATTTGTCGGATTTTGTAAGAAGATATTGCGGGATCGAACTCCCAAAAATATAGTGCGAGAGAATTGTCCCGTTTCGTAGGACAGCCACTTCCTTGACGACAAATCTTCCATCGACGATGAACCCTTGCAGGCCAACAAATGTTGGCACGACCATTATCGGTACAATTTAGAGGTCCGTTCGCTTTCAAGACAGACGGGAGAATGCAGTTTTTCTCGCAGAGCATCTCAATTTTCACGATGAAATTTTTTTGCGAATTTGACACAGTAGCAATTTAATTCATTTTGCGCACCACGTTTGTCAACGGATTGTATTCAACCACCCGATCGTGCAGAATCAGACAGTAGGCCGTAGTATTTACCGGCACATTCTCTTTACACTCGAATTCTATGCGCACATCCACTGCACCATTCTTGATCGACTCATTTTGTCGCGAGCAATCTATTACCACGAGGGGGCCAAATTGTAAAAATTCAGCCACGGTGAATAATGCCTCGTTGCAACTATGTCCATAATACGTTTTACCGAATTGCGTATACATATGATACAAGATGGCATGCTTATTCTGGTCAAAGTCCAAGTTCATGTCATCGTATGGGTAAAATTCTGAGTTGAGAAAAAGTTTTACATTGGTCAATTTACAGTTGTTGAACTTAGTAACGTCTTCGCTCATCACATTCCTTCGACCAGTCTGTAGAGCAAGGATCACGCAGCGCGGCTTCTCCAGCTGTGCAGATGCCTTCACGGCCCACGATTGCTTGGTCGTGCTCTGTAAGAGAGGATACTCGTACAGATCCCACGATTGAAAACAAATGCTCAGGTTTTGTCCACTTTCCAAAGTACGTAGCAACGATAGCTTATTAACGTCGTTCAGCGTCACATGAGGCATCCGCCATTGTAGTTTAAGTAATTCAATTTCTGGTTCCAACATCGGTGATCCTATCAGAGCATTGTTGTCGTTGCGCGAGCGTATTAAAATCAATTCATGGCGCGAATTAATAATCATGCGTTTGTAGTTCTCGCAAAATCCCAACAAATATTTGAGCGGGACACAAAAATTGAAATGATTTTTCACTATTAGCCCATCGGGCTGCGTCGTCCCTCCGCTGCTCTCTCATCTGCCCGACAATGCTGAGCTGGAGGCTAGTGAACAGCTCGTGCAGGGACGGGTCGCCCATCGCTCCGGAGGAAGGTTCCGCAGGGGCCGCGGAAACCGCGGAAGCGCGAGTGGGCATGCCGCTCCGGGCGGGCATCCCACTTCTGACACCAATGTTACGTTTTTGAGTAGACATAGTATAAGTTTAATGTATAAAAACAGAACGTGAACATCAACCAGGATAACAGTAATTAAATAACAGTATTTAAGGACAAGGAGGTGTTCGGGAATACGTCTGCTCTCAATGGCGTTGGTATCTCAAGTGACAGCTTGACAGGCGTTTGATCAGATCGCCTTCTTCTCGCTGTTCCTTGTCTCGCTCGCTCGCACCAGTGGGCCATGGATTCCCATCCATAGGGTGCTCGCAACATTATTATAAATAATACTATTTATTATTATAAATGATGTCACGTCCCGGGAGGAGGGCTTTAAGGACGATGACACGGGGGTAAAAGTCAGGCGAGAATGCAATAATTCAGCACACTGAAGTTTGACGGAATCAGGCGAGAATGCAATAATTCAGCACACTGAAGGTAAACTTTCGAGAAGAATATGATGAGTAAACTCGCGATATGACTTAAGGTAAAATTCTAGGTATCCCATTGAGGTGCAAGGGGGTGGGGAGATTTTAGGTAGGGATGTTAGCATATTTAAAGCAGGTAGCATCTTCGACAGGATAAATTCGTGAATGGTAACGCGTCGGAAGACTTTTTTTATATAATCGTTATGAGTATCGTGTTTTTTATAAAAAAAGTATTTAGTTAGTTTTCACAGACATTTAGCATAATAATTGAAATAGTTTTTACACACGTTAACCATAATAATAATGGAAACGTTTGAACAGGCGGTTATAGTGTTGGTCCAGGCGACACCGCTTTTACGCACCTATGAACAATGCTACGAGTGGCTTAAGCGGTGTGACACGTTATGGGCAGGCACGCGAGCGTTGATTGCTTCTACCTGTGCCAATCGTACGCGAGAATACCGAAACACTTGATCAGACACAACGAGAATTTTCTCGTGATATTTAAAGAGGACGGGACAAACTTGCGTCGCGTGTACAACGATCACGTGAACACGGACATGACGTTGGAGGCGTTCAGCGACCTGTGCACGAGATGTTGGAGACGATGATACGACTTCGTGGTCATCGACAAGAACATTTCAATGTACCCATGGTCGGTATCGACGAGGATTTAACGAGTTCGTGGTACCGCGCGTACCTCAGTAGATCGCGAGTCCTTCATCGAGCAACACCAGGATGTGCAACGGAGGAGCGACTAGCGGTGTCAACATGGAGATCGCGCAACAACAACAAGTGATACAGAAACGGCGTCGTAGACAATAGCCGGGAGACGCCGAGACGAAGAAGAAAATTGCTAAAATCAGCGATGCTATACGAAAGAAATATATGAGCCTGAAACTCGGTAAAATGGCAACGAAAGCTACTGCGGAGGAGAGCGCGCGTCCGATCGTCGAATACCACGTCGATACCATCGAAGCCACGACCATCGCTCGTCAAGCTGAAACAACAACAACAACGTTTGAAGAAGAAACGACTATCCTTTACTCCGTTCACAGCCGAAGCGACGATACGACCCGAAACGACTCCGCTTCTGGATTCGAACGACAACGACGACGACGACAGCACCGTCTACGAAACAACCGAGGAACATGACCGTGGTGAGACGGACGAAACGATTCGAGAAGTTCTTGATCCAAAAACCACCACCGTCTACAACCTCGACACGTACACCCGAAACGCCAGCGGACCGCTGTCGCGTGAATATCTGTACTTGTACTTCACCGACACCAAGAACAGATCGACAACATGTGTACGGCGTGTACCTAGGCGACGACGAACAGCTGAGAATCGGTGATTTCGTGCTCATAATCGGCGAGAACAACGACGTTAGCGTGAAGGGTAAGCGATACGCGGGTACTCGAGGCTTGTACGAACTGCTGTTCATGCGAGTGCCTGACGAGCAGGCGTATATGAGTGATGATCTCGACGCGTACCGCGACATCTTGTTGTCGACGAACGTGCATAAACGGGACTATTGGGCTAGCAAGCCCACACTCGGCAAGAAGGGCTACAAGTACAGGAAGATCGTGTCGCTGTTGATTAGTGGAGACCGCAACGTCGGTGGGATCACACACGTAGGTCGAGGATAACCCATCGACAACGCGATGACGGTTACCGATAACGCGATCGATTACATGTACTGGGATGATCCGAACGAATTGGTCAATAGACTACAATTGCTCTTAGCGTCGCGCAACGCCGGATACACCGGACACGATAACGAAATTGCCTCCATCGTGGAGGAACTTCGCGAAGCCGGTCTCATCGTAAATTGATCGTTCGGATCGACAACACATCAGTCTCGTTCGCGATCACCGCCCCCGGCATGTCGGTGAACAAGTTTGGAGCAACTTTGCGTGGTACCGCCGATGCTGCTGCTACCGATGACAATGATCAACGCATGGAGACGATTCGCTCGCGGAATTGGTACGTCGCGAATTACATTCGGCAGAACGCGCTGCGTCTGGACACCGATCGGTTAACGTTCGACGCGATGGAACGTAAGATGCATCGCGTGGCACATCTGGAGGAGGATACCGGCGCTACGACGAAACGATACGTGGACGACATGGGATGTACCATCGGACGTGTTCTCGACACTATGGAGGAAGACATGAATGCAGTGACGATGAGACGACTGGACGCTTCGACTACTACGATAAATACTGCGATGGAAGGATGTCTCCGTGACTTGGAAAATTTGGTAAATATCGCGATGCAACGACGCTTCGATCACTTGAAGGATAGACTCGACGAGTTTGCGACATCGACCGCGCAAGTACAGCAACGCAAGGAAGCGCGACGATGAGCAACGACTTCGACAACAAACCCCGCCAACACCGTACGTGCTTCGAGTGCCTGGTGCAGTACCTGCTGCTGGTCGTGGAACGTTATCGCTGTTTCCATCACCGCTATGGGCACGAGTAACGAGCGAATACAATTGGTCGACGAACTGCACGCTCCCGCGAGACGAAATTTCCCGCGGTGACGCGTAGTGATTTGAGGCTATGATGACCTTTGGCAGGCAGATTTGGTGGGAATGCGCGCGTACGCGACCCACAATCCTGGTCACAACTGCATACTCACGATCATCAATACGTTCAGCAAATACGCGTGGGTCGTGCCCGTGAAAACGAAAAGTGGGCGCGACGTGACCGAGACGTTCACAACTGTGTTGCGGCGAAGCGGCAGATGCCCTTGACATGGGAAAGGAGTTCTACAATGCGGAGTTTCAACGATGCGTTACGTCTCGCGGAATCAATCACTACTCTACGTACAGCGTGATGAAAGCGTCGATCGTCGATCGTTTCAATCGTACGCTGAAGAATCTGATGTGAAAACAATTCTCCTTGACCGCCTCCTATCGCTGGTTCGATCTGGTACCTACGCTCGTACACACCTACAGTCATCGTAAACATCGCACGATCAACGCGCGACCCGTCGACGTCACCTCTGCCACTCGTTTGCCATTCATCGTATCGTCGTCGGGTAGTGAGCAACGACGACGCGCAAAATTCCACGTCGGTGACAAAGTCCGCGTGAACAAATTCAAGACGATTTTCCAGAAGGGATTCAAGCCAAACTGGTCAACCGAGGTGTTCGAAATCACCGCGGTACAACGAACACACCCTGTAACGTACATTCTACGCGATTCCGCGGGAGAACCGATCTCGGTCGGATTCTACGAGCACGAACTGCATTCGGTCGCAAATCCGTACGTCTATCTGGTCGAGAAGATTATTCGTCGCAAGGGGAATCGAGTGTACGTGAAATGGTTAGGATTTGACTAGTCCAAGAACTCGTGAATACAGGAACAGGATGTTCTGTGACGCAACAGCGGCTCCTTATTATTAATTAAATAAATATACATTACACACACAGAATTTACATTTACATCGTTATTCGCTTATTCGATTCTTCGTATTTAAAAAATTAAAGCATCAATATATCACAATACTTGTACACTATTTCATTGAATGCTTAATATTATATAAGTATATTAAGAAAAATTTATAATTTTCACATACATTTGTAAATTATTTACATAAGCTTCCTAACTTATCCACTTGAAGCACTTACAATAAAGTTTGTCATTACCCACGTTACGTCCATACATTGCATACTTGTTTTCTTTTATTTTATTTAAAGAGAGGGAAAATGCATTACACATACCCCGACAAAGGTTATGCTGCGGTTATGTGGGACTCCCCAAGTATGACATACCCATTAAAAACCCCCTCTACAGTACTTCACTGTATTACTTCAACCAAACATCTCATACTTGCATACGTGAAGCACACACACACACACACACACTATGAGATATTCATACACGTATCACTATCGTTATCGTTGTTGATTTCGTCGCACTAGGGAATCTGATAGTGGCCCCACGGAAGGGTTCTGACCTGATCCGGTAGTATGTAACGTTTATGGTCGTACAGACTGAGCGCGGTCTTCAGTTCGTTCACGGAATAAACGTCGTGTAATCGCGCCCGGGATCATGGTTTACGTCTAATTTCCAGTGATACCGTGTATGGCTGTCCTGCTTATAAGCGTCACCGTTGGTGGAAACAAATTGCGAACATTTAAGAAACATTTAACGATAGCTAGTAATCGCGGAAATCGCATTTTACATCCAATACCTGATGACACCGTGGGCGGCTGTCCTGCTTATAAGTGTCATTTTCGACGAGTGCAAATCACGATTAAACTTTATTTATTTATTTATTTATTTATTTATTTATTTATTTATTTATTACGGGACAAGCCCAATTTAGACAAAATACAATAGAAACCAACGTACAAGAGAACAAAGAAAAACTTACTTATCAATGATTATTTTGCGCAGATTGCTCTTGAAAGTTTGAAGGGATCCACCGAAAAAATCAATGTTGTCTGAGTATAAATTGGCAGCACTGACTATTCGATTTACAGGATCACAAGTGCCAAACTTAGATTTAGTATTTGAACAATAAAAGGATGCCCTTACTCTTAAAATTCTGGATGGTGCATAGAGAGAGATATCGCGCAAAAGTGAAGGACAGTTGATGCAACTATTAACAATTTTAAATAAAAAACAAAGATCGGCGATACGCCTGCGTTCCGATAAAGTAGACAAGTTCAGAGACGCCAATATTTGTTCATAATTGTGGTTATCACGTGACATTGGACGTCGCAGTTTATAAGCGGCAAACCTAAGGAATTTGTGCTGGACCCTCTCTATGATTAGATTATCTCTCGAAAGGATCAACTTTATTCATATTTTTCGATTTATAAAAACTATTATAGGAAAAAGGTGTCAATGCCTGAGGTAGGAATAGGAAAACGAAGGTAAAACTTCACTCACTTATTTATTATTTCACTGACACCTTTATTGTCACTGTGTTGATTTTAACAATTTTATAAGTTTTTTGTTGTTGATGATTGTAAAAATACTGCTATTAATTACTTAGTTAGTATATAATAATACATAATAATGAGCTCCGCGGGTGGTCCGATCTCTTTTTATAGGGTAGTCGGTCGCTCCTTCTGTAGGATTTGTTACATGACAAATCCTAGGTGGGAGACCCCATCCCACAGCCTCTACCTGGAATCTTCCAGGAAGAATCTTCCCATCGCTCTATTCTGGGAATTTTGATTAATACTTAGGCACGTTCCATTTTAACTGATTCCCAGCAGCGACGATAGCAAGATTCTTATATTTGTTCGCATTTGATTTATATGTTATTCGTTTACAATATTTTCTGTACGATCGGTTTCGTACAGCTTATTTACTAAGGGTTGAAGTTAAATATATTATTTTGGAGATTTATTTGCGGAAAATAACGGGAGGGCAATCTTCTGACGAAGACCAGGGGCACAGCTCCGCGAAGGTGGGTCGTCTCCACTGGTTGATATGGGCCTCTGTACCACGCTGGACATCAGCTGGTGTTGACAGGGGCCTTCTTGGTGTTCGTGCGGTCAGCTACCTGGTATACAGCTGGCTGTCCACCACCTCCTGGATGTGGCTGTCGTGCTCGCAGCCGTCCGTGTATTCTTCGCTCGATCTCTTCTTATCGTTATTTATGTTGATAATGCATTATCAGCTATTCATTACACAATATTTGGTATAATGTTTTCATACGAGGTGATTACTATACCTCAGAGTACGAAATAGTAAATATAAATGATTTAAAACGGTTAATTAATATTTGACTCCACGTCGCGTGACGTGGCAGTCTGTATACGAAAACTGTTCCACACGTTCGTTGCGTGCGCGTAATGAGACTGCGACAGACCGGTATCGTTCAGTTGATTGTAGAACGCGTCACGAGGCAGTAGTCGAGTTTCGTTCAACTTGTCGTAAGATGCCACGTAATCGTATGGGAAAACTGCGTTTGTGGTCAGTAGATCGAATTGTTCGTCAGGGAGATGTTCGAACTCGCGTTGTAGAATCGTCAGTCTGTCTTTCCCGAGATCCGATGCGAGGTTCTGCAGACTCGTGGCCAAGAATTTGAATGAATCGACGAATCGAAACATCAACATTCTTCGCCAGTGCTTGCGTTCGCCCTTGAGGTCCTCAACGTCCTTTGTAAAGGATATGTAACGTTCTCCGATATCGGCAGGAGGATGATGTTTCCATTGAACGCGCGTGGTAACTGCATAATAACGAAGTGTGCGTCGTAGCCGGACAGGCTGCAGTACACGACTGGTAGAGCGCAGACAGGTACGGTATGTTGTCTCTCTCTCTCTCTCTCTCTCTCTCTCTCTCTCTCTCACCCTCTCCCTCTCTCTCTCCCTCTCCCTCTCCCTCTCTCTCTTTCCTTCTTTTCATCTCTTCTTCACATCAATCGCATTCTCGATATATACTTTTCGCGATATCATACATACATACTCTTCCACACAACACCTTGTACACATTCATACGCACTCACGCTCTCGTGACCGATCCCAGTGCTCAGTTACACAGAACAGTAATATCTCAACAACATTCGCCAAAAAGTGTTACGTATCTATTGTATCGCCTCAATTCTTTATCTCTAAATAAACCGCACTATTCTCAACATTTTGCAGTTCTCTCCATATAAATAGAATATAAAAATACAATATAAAAAGAAAAAATAAAATAATAATAATAATAAAAATAATCATTTAATTTATCGCCCACTTTCGTGTTACAATTTAACGATCAAATAATATTTCCATTTTATTCTCATGATTGTGTCAGTGTAAGTCCCATCCTTCTAATGTATCCTGCTGTGTCTTAACAATTTTTTTCTATTTTACAAGTGTTTCCTAATCTATTATATGTTACATAATTTTCTTTTATCACTTTCCTGTTCTTCCCATCTTTTCCTTCCCCTATTATCTCCTGTAGAATAGCTAAGTTTTTCCCTTCTCCTCTAATTACCTCTGCCCAATTCCCGCCACTCTCTGCACTTACTTCAGATGTTTCAATCGCGTGTTTCACTGTTTCTTCGTCTTTCTTACATACCCTTTTTTCATTAGCCAATATTTGCATGCCCTTGTTTCACTACCCTGTATGAATTTGCCTGTCCTTTCTAATTCTGCTCTCCTTTTTCATTTTTCCCCCATAAGCATTTCGGCTTATCTCCTGATTTCCTTGCCACATCTTTTAATTCTCTTGGGAACTTTGACTCTTTTACTTTCATCTGTCTTTCTTGTTCTTAGATGTCTTTTACTTATCTGCTTTATTTTTGATCCACAGTTCTTCCCCATTTCATTTTCTTCTTTTCCATTCTTCATTTGATCATCCTCTCCTTTCCAAGAATTCGATTCGCATTTTTTCCTTTTTCGTTACTTCATTTCCTCTCATTAGTCTTCTCCCACATTCATATCTTATTGATCCTTCTTCCGAGTTTATTAGTCTCTCTTCAAACTTCATTGCCCTTACTCTCATTTTAATTGATATGCCATCTCTTCCTGTTTCTTTTAAGGGGACATTCTACTCTCTGGGCCGAAAAATCGGCCACTTTTCGGTGATGGTTTTTATAATGAAGTAAACACTTAATCTTTTCGAATTTCTGGAGGTATATTCTACCACTCTTGAAATACAAGAAAAAATCTCTGTTGTTTGTTTATTTCATTTATTTACACAAATATTTCGCAGTTAAGTTGGCGGCATCAGAATTGCTGGCGGTTGAAATTTCGGACTGGATCATCGAAAATAAAAAAGTCAAACATATTTTTAATTCGCAGGAGTATGGTTATCGCGCTTACCTCGAAAGAACAACTTTGGACCAAAATTATTAAAATGGCGGTCGATCGAAATTGAAAGTACCGAAAAGGGCATTTCTTTTCTGTTTAATAGATATAAAATGTGAGAAAATATTAAAAAAATCTTAAGATATTTGAGCTAAGCGGGAAAGCCACTAATGTGTAGAATAACATATTAAAATTTTGGATTAATTGGTCATGCAGTTTTTTTTTAATCACGTCCGCCAACCAAGAAAATGTTGTTTCGAGAAAAACGCGTTTAAAGTTTTGAGTATTCAACCGGCGCGGTGGAAAGAACCAGGCCGCTGACGCTACAAATACTTATAACATTGAAAATACATCGAAATTCGCACCAAAAATTTTGGAGAATGTGCATTCTTCCGAATTCAGCAAAAAAAAAATCGAATTTTATGAGGCCGAGAGAGTAGAATGTCCCCTTAACAGCCAATATGTTGATGTTGATCTCGCCAGCTTCATTATCCACCGTATGTATTTCGCCTGAAATTTTTGTATTTCCTCATACCTTCTCCATCCCCATATCGCTGCTCCATACGCCACGGTGCTTCCAACTAGCGCATCAAACAGTTTCATTCTTCTTTCAAAGTCATCTCTGAATAATCTTTCTCCAATCCCCCTATACAGGGTCATCGTTTAATCCTGCAACCCGCGCGCGCGCGAACAGACGAAAATGGCAACACCGCCTCACGGACGCATTCCACTACAACCATGCACCGGCCCAGCGCAGAGCTGCCTGCGACCGTTGGACAAGAGTGATGCCCGAGCTTCGAAAATTTTAGCGTCGCAAAGAGCTAGGTATTGGGAATTTCCCGACCCAGGTAATCGAGCCGCGCGCTCCGCTTTTATGATCGGTCTACCACTCGCACCCCAGATCACTGTAATGAGGTTTGAAAATAATGTCAACAGATCTCGTACCCGTCTCAATTTCAAAAATTTTAGCCACAACAGGGTTGACGGTTCCTTGAACGGAGAGATTTTTCGCCACCTGCTTGTAAAAACCACAGTAACGGTACATCGTTCCAAAAAATGACATTAACGGAAGCCGGTATAGGCGTGCCGTTGAGTAGCTAAAACATTCTAACACAAAAATTCTAGAAAAAAAATTCAAACACCGCTACAATCAAAGACACGTCGCATTAGTTACCCCTTACGTCTGATCTAGGTATGCACCGCATTAAGGATAAAATCATAAAAAAGAAAACCAGAACAATAGATTCTGAGGACTGCAGAACATAATTGAATAAAAATTTAATTTCTCAATTTATAAATGTAATGATACAGAATCAACTAGCCTATTGTTTATCAACACCACGAATATTAAAAACAGCGTTAAATACATTATCAAATAAACAGTTTCCAACAGCTTTTTAAACAATTATGGTTAAAAAATTGATAAAAGAAAAATTAAGTAAACGTCAAATATGTTAAATTATTCAGCATTAAGAGGGAATAATTTTTCATTTTTTGGCGCAAATTGCATTCCGATATGTCTTACAGTTCAAAAGTTATACGAAAAAGACCCCAAAATTTTCAACCGGGGCCGGGAAATTCTGAATAGTTCTTTGCAACGTTAATTTGACAGGGACCAGCCCAAAATTCTCGAAGCTCGGGCATCACTGCTGTCCAGCGGTCGCTTGCAGCTCTCCGAACGCGGGGACGGTGCATGGGTGTAGTGGAATGCGTCCGTGAGGCGGTGTTGCCATTTTCGTCTGTTCGCGCGCGCGTGGGTTGCAGGATTAAACGATGACCCTGTACTTCTCCTAGTATCATATTCGCTTTCCTAACTACCTTCTTAATACGGCGTTTATCCTCGTTGTTCCCTCCCTATCACTGTATAACCTAAATATTCCAGTTCTTTTACTCTTTCTTCTTCATTCCAACGGAATCTTTCCTCTTTTCTTCTTCCTCCTGCTTTCCTGCATATCATTATCTTAGACTTTTACAGATTTAACTCCAAGCCTTTCTTCTTTATGTATCTCTCGAATCTCTTTATCATATTCTTAAGTCCCTGTGCATTATTTACCCTTAACACATCACCCGCGTATGAAATTGTTCAAATTTTCCTTCTACCTATTACGACACCTCCTTCCTGTTCTTTGCTCATTTCTTTTTTCCAGGTCTGCAAATGCGACATTGAAAAGTGTCAAGCTTAAGGGGCACCCTTGTCTAATACGCTTTCCTGTTAAAAAAACTTTCCTATCAGTTCCTTCTTCACTCCTAAAGTGCATATAATTCTGTCGTATATTTCATGTATCCTTATTCTTAGTTGTTCGCCTACTCCTTCTTCATAAAGTCTTTTCAAAATTTCTTCCCTTTCCAATCTATCAAATGGACTCTTCATATCCGTGAAAAACAGGTATTGTTTCCTTCTTTCTTTTGAGGTTTCTATATCTATAACCATTTTAACTACCGCTATTGGGTCTACTGTTCCTCTCCTTCTCCTGAATCCCATATGCGTATCGTTTAATATCCCATTTTCAATTTGTTCTTCTAATCTTCTCCTTAGAATTTCCACATATATCTTATAATCCGTGTCCATCTATGTTATGCCCCTATATTTCTTAACCATTTCCCTTTCTCCGTTTTTTTTTAATACGGGACTTACTATTCCTTCTTTCCATTCTTCCGGAAAGTCCCCTTTCTTCCATGTTCTGTTTATCACCTTTGTTTGATTACCTATATTTATGAAGATGATTGCGTCCTCGATGTTGAATTAAGATATAATTTAAATGCAGGAACTGACACCTGCGTGGATAGGCTCTTACACGATTCAAAACACACACGATAATAATAATTACAGTATAAAGGGCGACGAACAATCCGCGTTCAGACAAACACTTTATAGAATATGGCAGTAATAGGGAAAGGGTTGCAGTTTTGAAGGAAATTAACGATACACTAACAATTATATATAAGGATAAGACGAAGAAAAGTAATTTATTGAAAAAAAGATAGTAAATAAGCGCACAACTAGACGCCGTCGTCCCAGCCACGTAGGGCGCGGTCGACCTCCAATAACGACCACAGTCGAGGCCGCGGAGCAGGCCCAACGAAGATGTCCCCATGACGTTCTACATAAAAAACAATTGCAAGACTATTACTACGCGCACGGAAATAGAAACAATAAGCAGACCTACAATCCCCGATGCAATGAGACACTCACCAAATAGGACCCTCAGACCCCATGAGTCTTCGTCATCCTCCCAGAATTCTGCATGCTTGAAGAATCGGTGCCAGTGCGCCCGGTACTCCCTAATTGCCTTCATATAGGCAATGCTGATACAACCCGGCGGGGCGGGGCACTGGAAACGCTAGAGGGATAAACGGATAAATAGGATAATAGAATAACACACACGAAGCACAAACAAACATCACTCGCACGTACAATTAGAGCAAACATAATGTCTCGGGGCACGTCTAAGATGGCCGACAACATCTTTGTCCAGGAGATCGCAACGAAATAAGAAGTGACCGAGAAAATCGAGTTCCATATGCCCTCACTTCTCACGTCTACTCAAGTCCAGACAAAGAAGATGAACTGTCCTACGTTAGCAAAAAATTTATCTCACGCACGCACAAGGGAAGACTTCGCGACCAACAAAACGAAACACCGACTACACCTTAACATTATAATTTACTGGATTTTAATCCTACAAACGACGATACTACCCGCAAAAGGAACAACCCCCGACACAGATTTCACTATAAAAGAATTCCAACACCACCTCGACATTTACTTCGAAAACCTAAGCAACCTGCAGATTTATTGAAATAGCTGGAAGTTAGTATTACACGTAGACATATCGTACACCTGCAGACGCGAAGCGAACCTCCAAACTGCACTACAGGGTGTCCGCGGGAAGAGTGAACAACGCGATTTATCCTAAAGTATTGGAGGTAAAAATATAAAAAAAATATGGAATGCATGGTTCGGGGGGGCCAACTTATTAGCCCGAACGAATTTTTTTACGATTATTATTATAAAAGATACGATGGTCAAGTACGGTTTTTCAAATGGAACTACTTTTTTTGAAGACCTGAGTTGATTGTGCGTTCCAAGACAAATCCAATAAGCATCAATGTATACACTTTATTTCCACTGGGTTTTGAGATATTGCGCTTGCAAATTTACTGATTTTCACTGCAAGAAAACCGTTTGGAATAGCAAGGACCGAGGACGGTCTTGCTGGCGTCACGGGTGACATTGCTCGTTGAAACAGATACCTACCTGCCAAAGGTCTCCGCCAGAAATGGCAGGCCCAAAGGCTGGACAATTCTGTTCCGTCAGAAATGCTACTTAGGTAGGTACATCTGCGGTATCGAGAAGCGCATCGTTATTTTTATTTCGCACTTGCTTCTACGCTCGGATGGCCGGTTCTTTTGGAAGGGATGCAAGTTGAATTGGTTAGGTTAGGAGGTGTGAATGTTGCTAGACAAATTTTCAACCATAGGGAGCAGATTGTATTAGAACCAATCGGATTTGCATCCCTCACAAACGGCTGCTAGAGAGCAAGAGGCCCTCTTCGCAGCAATACCTTCTCCCCAATGCCCACCTTCTCTCGCACGGATACGTCCACGCATGTTTTTGTTTTGATGTCGAATCTCGTGTTTATACTCGTGTAACGTCCGGTTGCCCGAGGACGACTAAACGTTAGCAGGTTCTCGAGAAGAGTGTGGCATCCCTCGAGAATCGGATAGGTGGGGGTTCGTTGGTAGAGTAAAGGAGTAAAATCCAACTTAAACTCAACAATGACTTTATTTGAACAACACTTATTCCTAATTATGAATATAATATTACTTACAACTACGATTATATATTTTATGTTTTTTTGTATTTTTATATTTTTTATCTTATATTTAAATGCTACTTGGCTATGTATTTATTGCAGAGCACGGCCGCTACCGCTTCCGGAGCGAGCTCGTAGACTCTTGGCAATGTCTGTAGTAAGAACAGCCGCTACCGTTTCCGGGGCGAGCTTGTACTTTTGACAGAGTTTTGGTTCTATGCTCAAATTGACCTCGCTTTTACCAAGTGCTTCGGCCGCTACCGTTACCGGGGCGAGCTCGATGCCTTTGCAAGAGCAAGGTACTATAGTTTTCAAATGAAATAGTCCAAAGAGGTGCACCAGTGACTTTTATACACTGGAGATCCGCCGCTACCGTTTCCGGGGCGAGCTGAATCTCACTGGTTGAAACTTAAGCTTCCTCTAGGTCTAAACATTCATTAACTAAAGAGCGTGGTTTTTGAATGTAGCTTGACTGAGCGCTGCGCTGCGTGCGCCTCCTTTTATACTGGAAAATTGGCGGGCTGGCGCATGCGCAGTGAGTCGGTTTTCGTTATTTTACATTTTTCTCGCTTTATACATATTATTTTGTTTTGTATTTTTGTCAGTAATTATAATTAATTATTTCTAATATTTCTACAATATTTGTTTTTCTAATATCTGCTTAGTTTAATATTAATGTATAAAAGTATGTACAGTGGGTCTGCGCGGTATTGTAGTACAGGTTGTGTGGTAACGTAGTACGGTTCTACTTTATCGACGGTCGGTAACACTGGTTTTGAGTCCCCGGGGGACGTTACACTCGGGAGGACCACGCATCGACAGCGGGCTACCCAGTTATTGAATTCAGGAGACGATAGAAACACTTTATTACAAAACACACATGTACTATAATTAAAGTAAATCGTATTCCTCTCGGGCAGGAATACTGATAATGATCGAACTTGCGCCCCACTTCGCACAGACCGATTACACGGAGGGTAGTCGGGTCACACACTGCACAAATGATAGAAGGGTAATTCTGGAGCAACGCCCGTCAAGGAGATGCAGCTTGGTACCCCGTGGCGAGGACAGACCTTCGCAGTGCCTGTACCGATGTTTATTGCTTTTTCCGGAAAAAGGTATGAATCCTGGGCCGAACGTAGCGAATTGACGTCGAGCCCCCGCAGTCGAGAGTGAAATATCCATTACAGCGTATTAAGAAATTCTTTTCTTCATCGTATCGAAAGGGAAGTGACGCCAATGGATTCCTTATGTTTTTCTGACGACAATCATACCAAATATCATGCAAATCGGACTACTTTGACACAAGCTATTTGTATTCCCTATGTAAAAGTTGTTCGATTTACACGACATTTGTAATGATTTTCATCAGAAAACCCCAAGGAATCCATCGGCGACACTTCCATATCCATACGATAAAGAATAAAGAATTATTTTATTTCCTAAACAAATACTGGGTAATTCTGGAGATACGCCCGTCACCACGTGGCGGGGACAACACCCTGCAGTGCCCATCGAATTTTATGGCTTTCGGCCCTCGAAGGGTTTGGAATATCATTAAGAAGTGAGAAATGTTCAGGATATTTTTTTTATATTTTTACCTCCAATACTTTAGGATAAATCGCGATGTTCACTCTTCACGCGGACACCCTGTATATGATGTACTTGTGCAATGTAAAAAAACCTTCTACCGAGAACTTAAAAAAATTCTGTAAAACATTCGCCACAAAAATCCAAGACAAGGTAAACCGCGTAGCCAAACTCCTTACCTACGTCCAGCAAACTAAAAGCTCAGCACAAAACAGCGTCGTGGACAAATAGACGGATTAGGTTACATACACAAATCACTGTTCGGGCTAACGGATTCCGGAGATAGAAAGAAAATCGATGATTAAATAGACCCTTTAAAAAAAGACAAGATAACACACTAAAAAATACCATCAAGGGTTAAATGCAAATTGTAAGAGCAAATACCGAACATCTCAACGAGACTATACATGACATACGAGACAACACAAACACACTCTTAAACGCGACTTGACAAATTCAATACTTACTCCAACAGACAAGCAACATTACTAAATTTCGAGAGCCAGTAGACGAACACCTCATACTAATAAACAGCGTCGCAGAAACACTATTGCACGCCATGCAAGACTTGTTCGAATTCATTATGGATATAAGGAAAGGATTCCCAAAACCCACGATTAATACCACCAGCCGAAATCATAACGTACCTCACTTCCGCACTCGCACATAATCCGTAAGGACTAGATTTCCTAATCGCAATAAAATTAGAAAACATGCACGTGCAGTACGAAATCCATACGCTCTCCGCATTTTCGGATACCAAATCAATTACTGTAATACTAGATATTCCATTGTTAAACGCGAAAAAATTCAAATTGAGCAAAGTACACCCGGTACCCATCAAGATAAACGAATCATTCTACGCGTATATAGAACCCCTCGACGCATACGTGGTACTTGACACCTCGGTGTAAGATAACATATAACTAAGCAAACAGGACCTAGCCAAATGTAAGACAATAAACGATCTGTACCTCTGCATCTCGAATCGTCCAATGTTTAAAGCGATACCATACAGACCATGCGAAGTACAGTTATACACACAATAAACAAAAACCCAAAACAATTGTAAAAAGCGAATTATGACACTGAATCACACGATCCTGATAGAATTACAACAACCAGGCACGTGGATTTATATCGCGCCGAAACCGATACAACTAGCAGTAACTTGCGACGACAAGAGCAAAAGATGTACAGCATTAAGGATTCAGGTATAATAGGAATAAGAAACAAATGTACAATCACTACCGCCGAATTCACAATAGAAACTGGAAAACAATACAGAATAGAAAAGAACATGGAACTACTTGTAACCGTAGAACGCGGAGTTACCGGTGGGACAGTGGAGGTATCGTATCGCCAGTTCAGGACGGAGGTCCAGGGCTGCCGATCGAATGATCGTACGCAGATGGAGTGTAGAGAAAGACTGTTTATTGGACTTAGGAACTATGTACAGAATATCCCGGCCAGGTCTATGCTGGCACACAGTGTGTAAGCGGCTTAACCTAGGCCTTATACTAACGCGGCGGGTCCCGGTGTGTAGCGCGGCGCACGGTTCGGTGTGTATCGCGGCGTACGAGTCGGTGTGGATCGCGGCGTACCCGTCGGAGTACGAGTTGGTGTGTGTCGCGGCGCACACGTCGGAGTACGAGTCGGTGTGTATCGCGGCGAATCTCACGGCGCGTGTCTCGGCGCGTATTGGAATCGGTGACGAGGCGGCGAAGGGGGAGGGGATAAAAAGTTTAACCGTTCGGTGTCTTGGCGAGCCAACCCTGCCGTTAGATCCTGGTCGGAGAGTCTTTAGTCCGGTTACTCCGTGGGTACAACCCGTGGGTGAATCGGAGGTTGTAAGGACGCTCTCAAGAACGGAGATAAATCTGTTCAAGAGATCGATGGCGGATAACGGTCTGCGTCCAGAGGATGGCTCACGCTGTCCTTCTGGGAACCGTGGAGGGGGCGTATTCAAAAAGACGCAGAGACTCAGTCTGGCTTCGCACTAGAACTGGTGATAACGCGGGCGCTTGTCTTTCGCAAGAACGAGTGTCGGCACAAGAACGTGGGATTGCACAGGAGGTCTCTGGGAGAGGTGTACTTCGTACGGTCGCTCTAGGCGGTCTCTGCCAAATAGGCCCATGCCCCCGACTTATATGTCCTCGTCCGCGGATTTTCGGCAGCGAGAGAGTTAATTAGCGGGTCACCCTGTCGCGCCAGTTCTTGGAAACCGCGGACGAGTGGTGGGGGGCAAGACCGTTGGCAGAGCGCGGTGTGATGACGTGGTCGGGTGCGCGGTGGGGGGCAAGATCGTCGTCCTACCGACGATAACTCGTTACATACTTAACTGATTACGATTTGTCATTAGATGAAATTACACTTCCATAGACCACTGTAAATTCGTACCGAAACACATATTTCGAGCTTAAAAGGATAATCAAACACCCGGAAGAATTAAATAAAGTTAGCAAACAATTTAGAAAACTAACAAAACGATTTATAAAAACCCGAAATTATACCAACCGAGTATCACTATAGCTTCTTTACACTATCCACAATAACGGGATTTATCACATGGGGGCCCATGCCTAAAGTTGCATACGTTGCAAAGTATACTCCAAGTCATTTTAAGGTGGAGTCTCTATGGCGCGGCCGGCGGCGGCGGCGAAATCTTAAGCACTGCTCTTATGGAGAAGCATGTAACTGTTCTCCATGGCGCGTTTTCGACCGGCCGCGGCCGCGCGTCTGCTACAGCAGCAACCTAGGCTACTCGAGACGCAACACAATGCGATGAGTGTCTGTTTTCCGCCATGATGGCGGAATCTACTAGCCGCGCGGCTAGCCACAGCGACAAACCGCTCGACTCCTCAAAACTGAGTCATAGCCGCGGCCGCGCTGCGGTCCAATGGCAGAGTGGGACAGAATCCCAAAAATAAGGAAACAAGATAGAATTAAAAAATTATGGGATTATGTTTTTTATATATTTCTTGTAAACTAATAATATGAACTCCTAAAAAAGGGAAAAATATCGTGGCCTCTACATCTGATCTGTGTGTAAACACGTGTCAAAGTTTGTATGTTCTTTCTTGTGGGAAATTTTGAATTGACTCTTTTAAATTTTGATGATATAAAAGACACAAATTTTTTGGGAACCGAAATGAGTAGTATCGTTTTTGGTAAGCAATAACAAAGAATTAGTTACATACTCTTCTTTTCCATAAGAAACCCATTGAAGAAATATTAGCAATTTTATATTAGCAAGCGTCTTTTTAGTTACCCTCCGGGAATTTCCTAGCAAATTTCATTTTGTTTTATAATCAATATATATTTGGCTTTGCAACTGCGAAAATGAGATTTGGCAATATTTACCAATAATGGAGTAATTACCTGTATTCTATGTCGCACAGTGAGGCTGAATCCCAATAAATAGGAAAAAAATTCAACAGCATCACATTTTTCGCACTGAAACTGCCGAATATAATTAAGGAAGTTCGTAAAAAAGTATTAATATACAACTCATACGGAAGATTGCCGTTATTTAGAAAAATTAAGTCAATAATTCCCAAAGAACTAGAACAAGTTGATAAATATATCTATATACTATGGAAAGTGCAGAAATATTTGCAAACCTGTATCCATGTTATCCTATATACCAAATACTGTTCATAAAGTGTTAATACATTCATACGTAATTATACAATATTTGGGCAACCTTTCAATCGCCTAATTTTGTGACGGGACCCAAGATGCCAGAAATAAAGGTTTTACAAGTGAAGGAAACATTGTACGCTCAAAATTTTGTCATTGCAATACAAATGAAGATGTTTTAAACTTTTCATCGATTTCTTCAGATCCAGGAATAGTGTTTTATAAAGTAGCTTCATAAGATTCGACATTTTGATTAGAAAAAGTGGCATGTTGAATGTTTTCTCTATTCTTCAGATTGACGCCCACTGCGTTGCGGCAAAAGCGAAATCGGAGCCAAGCGGGAATTCATTCGTTGTTTTCGACCGATAATCCCAAGAACGTTTCGACAACATCTGGTTGCCAGCATTTCTAAAGGGCAGTCAAGAACGTTATGCCGTCTGTAATAATTTTAAGCATTCTTCAGTCTCACAATGGGTTAATCCGTATATTGGTCTCTCGGTGGGTAGTACGTACGATGGCTTCGTACCTGGACGTAGGTACTGCTATTAACCGCCGCGCGGGACAATATGGTTATAAAAACAAATGTGGCGAGGTACTCTGGCCGTTCAGCCACAATAATTTTTGGCAACCAGATGCGAGGTTTTCACCCTCGATTTCTTCAAGAGGGAGAAGGTTCCTCCTCCGTCGCCGAATTCACAGGGGGCAAGTCCCCTCTCTTTAAGGAAGGGTGTTCCCAATGTGTGTATCATAATTAAATTACAACAACAATTATTTTTATATTACTTTCTCTTCTTTATCCTTGGATAATTTATTGTATATGACTCTTTAGTTAATTCCTTTTTTTTATCTCTTGTAAACCATGGGTATTTCCCGGATAATCATTTAAATAAATAAATAAATAAAAAAAATATAGTTGAAACATACTTTACCTGTTCTGTTTAATTTAATTGACACTTCTCTCCACACATTTCCTTTCACTTCTTGCAATCATAAAGGACACAATATTTATTTGGATATATCCTCTATCAATGTTTTGTCCTCCGCAGACGAAAGCTGGAACTTCGTCGACAATTCAGACGCGCGCCACTAAAGGGTGATTCTCCAGATTCAACTTATATCATTTCAAGTTGTCTTCGTTCATAATAGTCCGATTTTCATGAAATTTCATATGATTTACATCGGAAAAACACAAGGAATCCATTGGTGTCACTTACATATCGAAACAATAAAGAATAAAAAAGTATTTTATTCCTGAAGCAGGTATGAATCCTTGGCCGTAGACCTTTTCAAGTGCGTTTGAACAAAAGTGGGACCCCGAACGCCGCGCGGCCGGAGGCTGGCCGCCGGCATGGGCCGCGCCATAGAGACGCACGTTCGATACACGATCAATACATGTTCGATACATGATGAAAGTGGTACAATAGACGTCCGATACACGTTCAAGTGATATGGTCTAACCGAATGATGAGTATAAAGAAGGAGAGGATGATCTGTGAAGAATTCGGAGAAGATGAGCGCAAGGAGGAAGGGGATGGTCATTGAAGAAGAAGGTGAAGAACAGAGGCATCCTACTTTGCAACGTATGCAACTTTAGGCATGGGCCCCCATGTGATAAATCCCGTTATTGTGGATAGTGTAAAGAAGCTATAGTGATACTCGATTGGTATAATTTCGGGGTTTTATAAATCGTTTTGTAAGTTTTCTGAATTGTTTGCTAACTTTATTTAATTCTTCCGGGTGTTTGATTATCCTTTTAAGCTCGAAATATGGACCGTTTATTTTGAAAGTGGTGTAAGTCCATTTTTGAAAAAAAATGAGATATCACGTAATTCATGCTTAATTTAATGTAAATTTTTATGTATAACTAGAAAAAATAACAAGAGAAAATGGACTTACACCACTTCCAAAATAAACGGTCCATATGTGTTTCGGTACGAATTTACAGTGGTCTGTGGAAGTGTAATTTCATCTAATGACAAATCATAATCAGTTAAGTACTTCCATGTTCTTTACTATTCCGTATTGTTTTCCAGTTTCTATTGTAAATTCGGCGGTAGTGATTGTACATTTGTTTCTTATTGCTATTATACCTGAATCCTTAATTCTGTACATCTTTTGCTCTTGTCGTCGCAAGTTACTACTAGTTGTATCGGTTTCGACGCGATATAAATCCACGTGCCTGGTTGTTGTAATTCTATCAGGATCGTGTGATTCAGTGTCATAATTCGCATTTTACAATTGTTTTGGGTTGTTGTTTATTGTGTGTACAACTGTACTTCGCATGGTCTGTATTGTATCGCTTTAAACATTGGAGGATTAGACATGCAGAGGTACAGATCGTTTATTGTCTTACATTTGGCTAGGTCCTGTTTGCTTAGTTATATGTTATCTTGCACCGAGGTGTCAAGTACCACGTATGCGTCGAGGGGTTCTATATACGCGTAGAATGATTCGTTTATCTTGGTGGGTACCGGGTGTACTTTGCTCAATTTGAATTTTTTCGCGTTTAACAATGGAATATCTAGTATTACAGTAATTGATTTGGTATCCAAAAATGCGGAGAGCGTATGGATTTCGTACTGCACGTGCATGTTTTCTAATTTTATTGCGATTAGAAAATCTAGTCCTTACGGATTATGTGCGAGTGCGGAAGTGAGGTACGTTATGATTTCGGCTGGTGGTATTAATCGTGGGTTTTGGGAATCCTTTCCTTATATCTATAATGAATTCGAATATGTCTTGCATGACGTGCAATAATGTTTCTGCGACGCTGTTTATTAGTATGAGGTGTTCGTCTACTGGCTCTCGAAATTTAGTAATGTTGCTTGTCTGTTGGAGTAAGTATTGAATTTGTCAAGTCGCGTTTAAGAGTGTGTTTGTGTTGTCTCGTATGTCATGTATAGTCTCGTTGAGAAGTTCGGCATTTGCTCTTACAATTTGCATTTAACCCTTGATGGTATTGTGACGTCCTGGCCCCACCACGGTATCGCGACTTAGTGTCGACGAGCGCCACCAGAGGTCTCTAATCTTTACCGCTAGTCCTAACTCTCAATATCATTCGTATATATACAAGTTCCAAATCATATCCTCTGTGTCCCCGTGTGTGTCTAGGGCAGGGGCCGTCAGCTATAGCCCTACTGATGAGTCTGGCTGACGGTCCCAAGACGAAACGCACCTCTTCTTTTCCTCCTCGATCCTCCAACGCCGATCCACCCGCCCCACATAGTTACTCCATGGTGGCGTTACCGGGCCGGCCTTAGGGTTTACGGTGCGTCGGAGGCGACGGGGCAAGAACTCCCTTCTCGTCCTGAACGTTCCGGCAATTCAGGACGTGACAGTATTTTTTAGAATTTTTGTAAGTTCTCGGTAGAAGGTTTTTTTACATTGCACAAGTACAGGGTCATCGTTTAATCCTGCAACCCGCGCGCGCGCGAACAGACGAAAATGGCAACACCGCCTCACGGTCGCATTCCACTACAACCATGCACCGGCCCAGCGCAGAGCTGCCTGCGACCGTTGGACAAGAGTGATGCCCGAGCTTCGAAAATTTTAGCGTCGCAAAGAGCTAGGTATTGGGAATTTCCCGACCCAGGTAATCGAGCCGCGCGCTCCGCTTTTATGATCGGTCTACCACTCGCACCCCAGATCACTGTAATGAGGTTTGAAAATAATGTCAACAGATCTCGTACCCGTCTCAATTTCAAAAATTTTAGCCACAACAGGGTTGACGGTTCCTTGAACGGAGAGATTTTTCGCCACCTGCTTGTAAAAACCACAGTAACGGTACATCGTTCCAAAAAATGACATTAACGGAAGCCGGTATAGGCGTGGCGTTGAGTAGCTAAAACATTCTAACACAAAAATTCTAGAAAAAAAATTCAAACACCGCTACAATCAAAGACACGTCGCATTAGTTACCCCTTACGTCTGATCTAGGTATGCACCGCATTAAGGATAAAATCATAAAAAAGAAAACCAGAACAATAGATTCTGAGGACTGCAGAACATAATTGAATAAAAATTTAATTTCTCAATTTATAAATGTAATGATACAGAATCAACTAGCCTATTGTTTATCAACACCACGAATATTAAAAACAGCGTTAAATACATTATCAAATAAACAGTTTCCAACAGCTTTTTAAACAATTATGGTTAAAAAATTGATAAAAGAAAAATTAAGTAAACGTCAAATATGTTAAATTATTCAGCATTAAGAGGGAATAATTTTTCATTTTTTGGCGCAAATTGCATTCCGATATGTCTTACAGTTCAAAACTTATACGAAAAAGACCCCAAAATTTTCAACCGGGGCCGGGAAATTCTGAATAGTTCTTTGCAACGTTAATTTGACAGGGACCAGCCCAACATTCTCGAAGCTCGGGCATCACTGCTGTCCAGCGGTCGCTTGCAGCTCTCCGAACGCGGGGACGGTGCATGGTTGTAGTGGAATGGGTCCGTGAGGCGGTATTGCCATTTTACAAGTTCGCGCGCACGCGGGTTGCAGGATTAAACGATGACCCTGTACATCATATAGTGCAGTTTGGAGGTTCGCTTCGCGTCTGTAGATGTAAGATATGTCTACGTGTAATACTAACTTCCAGCTATCTCAATAAATCTGCAGGTTGCTTAGGTTTTCGAAGTAAATGTCGAGGTGGTGTTGGAATTCTTTTATAGTGAAATCTGTGTCGGGGGTTGTTCCTTTTGCGGGTAGTATCGTCGTTTGTAGGATTAAAATCCAGTAAATTATAATGTCAAGGTGCAGTCGGTATTTCGTTTTGTTGGTCGCGAAGTCTTCCCTTGTGCGTGCGCGACATAAATTTTTTGCTAACGTAGGACAGTTCATCTTCTTTGTCTGGACTTGAGTAGACGTGAGAAGTGAGGGCATATGGAACTCGATTTTCTCGGTCACTTCTTATTTCGTTGCGATCTCCTGGACAAAGATGTTGTCGGCCATCTTAGACGTGCCCCGAGACATTATGTTTGCTCTAATTGTACGTGCGAGTGATGTTTGTTTGTGCTTCGTGTGTGTTATTCTATTATCCTATTTATCCGTTTATCCCTCTAGCGTTTCCAGTGCCCCGCCCCGCCGGGTTGTATCAGCATTGCCTATATGGAGGCAATTAGGGAGTATCGGGCGCACTGGCACCGATTCTTCAAGCATGCAGAATTCTGGGAGGATGACGAAGACTCATGGGGTCTGAGGGTCCTATTTGGTGAGTGTCTCATTGCATCGGGGATTGTAGGTCTGCTTATTGTTTCTATTTCCGTGCGCGTCGTAATAGTCTTGCAATTGTTTTTTTATGTAGAACGTCATGGGGACATCTTCGTTGGGCCTGCTCCGCGGCCTCGACTGTGGTCGTTATTGGAGGTCGACCGCGCCCTACGTGGCTGGGACGACGGCGTCTAGTTGTGCGCTTATTTACCATCTTTTTTCAATAAATTACTTTTCTTCGTCTTATCCTTATATATAATTGTTAGTGTATCGTTAATTTCCTTCAAAACTGCAACCCTTTCCCTATTACTGCCATATTCTATAAAGTGTTTGTCTGAACGCGGATTGTTCGTCGCCCTTTATACTGTAATTATTATTATCGTGCGTGTTTTGAATCGTGTAAGAGCCGAACCACGCAGGTGTCAGTTTTTGCCCGCACACGTCTTAGTGTCTCGTCGTGCAGTAGCACTTGGTCTCCGATTTTAAAAGACCTATCCGTGATTTTCTTGTCGTAGTCGTAATCATTTAAGATATTAAAAGTCAAGCAGACTTAAAAATTAAACTCCTGCATTTAAATTATATCTTAATTCAACATCGAGGACGCAATCATCTTCATAAATATAGGTAATCAAACAAAGGTGATAAACAGAACATGGAAGAAAGGGGACTTTCCGGAAGAATGGAAAGAAGGAATAGTAAGTCCCGTATTAAAAAAAAACGGAGAAAGGGAAATGGTTAAGAAATATAGGGGCATAACATAGATGGACACGGATTATAAGATATATGTGGAAATTCTAAGGAGAAGATTAGAAGAACAAATTGAAAATGGGATATTAAACGATACGCATATGGGATTCAGGAGAAGGAGAGGAACAGTAGACCCAATAGCGGTAGTTAAAATGGTTATAGATATAGAAACCTCAAAAGAAAGAAGGAAACAATACCTGTTTTTCACGGATATGAAGAGAGCATTTGATAGATTGGAAAGGGAAGAAATTTTGAAAAGACTTTATGAAGAAGGAGTAGGCGAACAACTAAGAATAAGGATACATGAAATATACGACAGAATTATATGCACTTTAGGAGTGAAGAAGGAACTGATAGGAAAGTTTTTTTAACAGGAAAGCGTATTAGACAAGGGTGCCCCTTAAGCTTGACACTTTTCAATGTCGCATTTGCAGACCTGGAAAAAAGAAATGAGCAAAGAACAGGAAGGAGGTGTCGTAATAGGTAGAAGGAAAATTTGAACAATTTCATACGCGGGTAATGTGTTAAGGGTAAATAATGCACAGGGACTTAAGAATATGATAAAGAGATTCGAGAGATACATAAAGAAGAAAGGCTTGGAGTTAAATCTGTAAAAGTCTAAGATAATGATATGCAGGAAAGCAGGAGGAAGAAGAAAAGAGGAATGATTCCGTTGGAATGAAGAAGAAAGAGTAAGAGAACTGGAATATTTAGGTTATACAATGAGAGGGAGGGAACAACGAGGATCAATAAGATATGAATGTGGGAGAAGACTAATGAGAGGAAATGAAGTAACGAAAAAAGGAAAAAATGCGAATCGAATTCTTGGAAGGGAGAGGATTTATATTCTATTTTTATATTTTTTCTGTTTATATTTCTATTTTTTAATTAATGGAACAATATATAATCATTTTACAAATATTACAATCTATTTCCTTGTCTGTCTACCTCCTTCACTCGTCACCAATTTCTGCTGACACCACATAATTCTTTCTATGATTCGTACGTTCGTTACGCTACCAAATGATATAATCTTGCACGGCGGTTCCATCACGGGGGATTCAAATTACACGTGATCGCGCGATACGCTGCGATGTTAAGATTGATAAACATTTTTAAAAATTGTTAGTTTTGGAGTGTCTGTTTGCTACATATTGGTTCGGTAGATCGGTGTGGGAGGGGATTAAAATTATTATTTCTCTGCGTTGGGAAAAAAATGTCTGTTGATATGGAAAAGATTTTTTCTGCTGACGCCACATAACTTTAAGATTCGACGTTTCTACATGTATTGTATTTCGTTCTTCACGCTGCCAAATGACGTCATCCAGCGCGGCTGCTCCAGAGGAGTCAGATTTCGCGAGATCTCGCGATACGCCGCGACGTTAAATCGGAACTCGAAATACTGTTAGCTTTAAAATCTTTAGAATGCTTACTACATATCTGTTTCAAATAATATTTCTACATAATGGTTCGGTGGATCGTTCATTAAAAATTATTATTTCTCTGCGCTGGGGAAAAACATTTCTGCTAGACTCCGTAAGCAGCAAGTACGCGTCCTTTGTCGACATCATACGCGCCGCTACGACACCGACCACGGATTATGAAAACCTTATTTCCGACAGCGAAGTATTCGAACTGCATTCTTTGTTAGATTGTGAACTATTAGCGTTATGCTTGGATTCGATTATACGCGATGCTCGCAACGTATGGTACTAATGTATACATGTCTATATACTTTTCCAATAAATACATTACTTTTTCATACGAATACCTGTATTGTCTGATACCTTACACGATCCTTTCCTGCCCGCGCAGAATATCACTTATCCCAAAAAACTATGTAACGTTCTTTTGATGTTCATTTCTTACACTAGGTATGTCAGGATCTCGAAACATCTATACCTCTTATTACGCTTTTCGAATAGCATACACTCTATTGTTTAGTCTCCTGCACTGTTACTATACTCGCGTGACCATGAATCACTCATATTCTGATGCTACGTGATCGCTGGAGCATATGCGTATTATTCTTAAAAGTTTACCTTCGATCAATGTCGCAAACAGAAGCGCGTCGGTCCGCTTTGAATTTCGCGGTTCCGAGATAGCGCGCGCACCGATGCTGAGCATTATTCTAGGAAGTGCACCTGCCACCGTTACGGTTCTATGTTTTCGTTTTGTTTTTGACAACATGCATGTATCGACTTGCATCATCTTCTACGCGTCGTACCGCCGTATCTTTTTTCTGACCTTCGACAACGAGAGAGAGAGAGAGACAGAGAGATGTACAAAAATATCATACCTCTCTCACAGGGTGTTTCATATTATAGGGGTAAAATTAAAATATTATATTTTTATTTCACTTTGCGCATGCCCTGATTCCTATTAATATAAAAAACATATCTGACAAATTTTAGGAAGATTGAGTAATATTTAGAGGTTGCACACTTTGCACACTAAATAATATTTAGTAGGCTAAGGAAACACGATTTCCAATGATAATTATTTTTACTCTCAAGTCCTTAAAACTGAAATTAAACTTCAAAGAAGACTTACATTTAGATAAATTTACATTTTATTACTTTCTATTATTGTTCATACCTATAAAAATTCTGAACGTTATTATTTTACCCGCATTTTCAAAACCTGGAAAAGCGAAAACATGTAGGGTAGATCGGGGGCGGTAGTAACAGGGGGCGAATGTAACACATATAAATTGTGTTGAATCTCAAAACATATAATGAATATTGACATCAATTCTAGATATACACATGATAAATAATGACATTTGGAATACACACATCCATGTTCTGGCAGTATAGATACGCAATAGACATGGATAGTGAAAAAAATAACTTTTCGATATCTTAAAGTAACTTTTTCTTACTGATTTATGAATCTAATGTAAACACTCCCTTTGCAAGTATGTGCGTTTTTAATCTGTAATTTGACCTTTTTTAAAGTAATACTGATCGTTACCTAGCACTTTTAAGTGTCTCGTTAGTCACAATTTATAATTGAAGTTCAAAAGCATGGTCGGGGGTGATTGTAACATGAGCAGTCGGGGTCGGTTGTACCACAACAAAACCGAAAGGAAGCGAATAATATTGTCTTGTTTGCATAGAATCTATGTAGTGTTACTACCGATCCTAGATCAGCTATGGTTGCAACACTTTACACTGTATCGTTAGGGCTATAACACTCCGCTTCTCATTTTTATTAATAACTTGGATATTACTTGACATACAGTGAAACTGTTGTGACTCAATAATGTCAGATAAGTAAGTAACATTTCCATATAAGGGTTTTTGTTGTAAATGTAATAGTTCCTGCGTAATCGTATTCCCAAGCCAAACTGTTACTACCGCCCCAGGCCTAGCCTAGTGATAAAACTGTGTAACCCCTAAATATTATTAAATTTGTCTAAAATTTGGCATACAGATCACTTAGATGAATAGAACCAAGGGTGCGAGCAAAGTTATATGAAAATAGCACCTTTAGAAAATTGAAACACCCGACTCTCCCACGCTCCTGGTTCAAACGTCGCTGCTGTCCGCTTTGAATTTTCGCGGTCCCGAGATTGCGCGCACCGATGCTGCTGCGCATTATTCTCGGAAAGTGACCTTCGCTATCTGTATGTTTTGACTATGGTCCTAGAGAGCGAGAGAGAGAGAGAGAGAGACGTACAAAATATCGTACCTCTCTGCGCATTATTATCGGATTACGCGATACGAAAATGCAGGTTTCGACTTGCATCTTCTACGCGTCGTGCCGTCATATGTTTTGACTATGGTCCTAGAGACGAATAGAGAGAGAGGGATATACGAAAATATCGTACCTCTCTCTCATACACCCGATTCAATCGTCGCAGATATCGGGGTGCGATCTGGCCTTGGGGCGATAAGAGGGTTGCGGATCGGTTCCTACAACGCGTGACGTGTCATCGAGGTACCCCCTCCATCTGCTTTCAAGGCCCATTCCCCCCAACCCCAACCCCCTCCACTGATCCTGGGTCGCAGTCCCCACCTCCACGAGTCGCGGTCCCCCCACCCGCCTCGCCCTCGCCTACGCTGCGGCTCCCCTCACCCCGCTGCACCCCCTCGCCCACATTTGATATAGAACCCGCTTATAATACCTACTCACGAGTACACAGCGTTTGCGAATTCGCGCATTTCACGCACTAACCATTGCACACAATCTGTATCGCTGCGATATGCTCGATATCTGCACAAAGCCTGGTCGTAGGA
>OY979768.1:21364153-21369153 GCA_963855975.1 Andrena chrysosceles | reverse complement strand
TGCAATCCAGTGTGACGCCCAAATATTTCAGTTTCTTGGCGACCTCCACCCTGGTCCCCAGTATTTCCATTTCCTTAATACTGCCTGCCTTATTGCCTCTCAAAAAGATGGTTTCCGTCTTTTCTCTAGCAATTTCAAGCCCCGTTTCGTGGAACCACGCCCTAACACTCTCCATAGCCCTGTTAACAAGAGGGGGGAGTCGTTCCAGCGTTCTGGCCGTGACCATAACTGCTAGATCATCCGCGTAGGCCACTGCTTCAGTGTTGTCGAGTGCGTTGACCCTTTTCAGGATGCCGTCATAGACTACATTCCAGAGGAACGGGCCAAGTACCGAACCTTGAGGAACCCCAGCGGTTATCTCAAATTCAACCACGCCATCGGCTGCATGGATGGCCGCCCTTCTATCCTTTAGATAGTCCTGGATGATGTTTCTGAGGGTGATCGAAACTCCTCTTTTTTCAAGTTCCCAGTGAATTCTGGGCCATTTTAGGGCGTTGAAAGCGTTCTTAACGTCGATAGCCACAAGCAGGCCCGTCCTATTCTTATGCCTACAGGTCTCCGCGAATCTTTGCACTTGTAGTGTTGCGTCAACGGTGCCCATTCCCCTCCGGAATCCATACTGCCTTTGGTGGAAAGGGTCACACCCAAGCTCTGATTCCAGCAGGGCCTTAATAGCATACTCCCAGACCTTACTAAGGGCCGGGAGTATGCTAATAGGTCTGTATGCCCTGTTATCAGATAGGTCCTTACCCGGTTTCGGAATCAGGACGACCCTGGCTAGCTTCCAGGTTGGTGGTATCATTCCCCTCTGGAGCGTGTCTTTAACCATTTCGCGGACGTCCTCCTTGAATTCACCACATACAATGGCCACCACCTCCGATGGTACTAGGTCCATCCCTGGGGCCTTTTTAGTTTTCATTCTCCTTACAGCTTCTTTAACCAGGGTCGGAGTGACTTTGTCAGTTGCCGAGTCCGCGCACGGTCGTCTAGTCAGCATCATTCGGAGGTCAGACCTCCGGTCAGGGGTCCTCTCCCGGGTCGTGGCGAAAAGAGTCTCCGCGATCTGCCTCGCCTTTGTCGCATATATGATTTTCCTCGGGCCTTTGCCCTTGAGAGTGGCCAGAACCGATTTATATGGTTTGCCCCAAGGGTCCTCGTCCACCCTGGCGATGAGCTCGGCCCAACCCCCCTCCTTGGCTCTCCTTATGCCTATTTGAAGGGCCCTTTTGCTACGTTTAAATTTGTTTAGCCTTTCTTCGACCAGGATCGGGTTCGAGGCTCTCTTCCTTCTTCTAGCTCTAGCTCTTTGGAACGCTCTTCTTGCCTCATGCATTTTTTTCCTAAGAGCTGCTATCTCAGGGGACCACCATTGGTTGGGTCTCTTCGCCCCCCTAGGCATCTTCTTTCTACGCAGGACGCCTGCCGTAGTGCGTTCCAGGGCCCTCTGCATCACCTCCGCCACCGGTTCTTGCAGGTTCGCCTGTCCCACTCGAATTGCCCCATCGGTCTTCAGGACTAGGTATTTTTGGCACACCTCCTCTGCGGCCACTTCTTCTGTATCGTACGGGGTCCAGGCCGGGGTACGTGGTCGCGTTCCTTTCCCCACAAAGGCATGTAAGACATACCGATGGTCAGATTCAGTGGGGTTCGGCAGGATGGTACTTTTTTTGTGCCTTTTAGCGGTCGCCCTATCGGTGGCCATCACATCAATCACGGACTTACCACCGTTTCTTTTGAATGTGAAGTTTCCCTTTAGTTTAATGGGGTCAAGTCCTTGTCTGGCAAGGAGGCCAAGGCAGAGTCGTCCCCTTTTATCTGTCCTGTTCCCCCCCCAGTCCGTAGCCTTCGCATTTAGGTCCCCGGCCAGAATCAAGCCCTTCCCTGGAGTCCAAATCCCCTTCAGGACTTCCTCTAGCTCGTCCAGGTAGGTTGGGAAGCTGATTTTTTTATTGGGGGAGCAGTAGCAGCTGATGATATACATATGGTCGACCTCCACTGCAACGATCCCTGCTGCTTTAATATTACAGGTAACGCTGGCAAACCTGCCATTAAACCCCGTTACCCAGGTCGATGAGTCTCCTATGCCGTCATTATCCCATTCCGGAAGTTGTCTGTACGGTTCGGATATAATGACGACATCCACAGCCATTTCCCATGCCTTCCTTATCATTAGATCCTGAGCTAGTCTACATCTATTCAGGTTGATCTGCAGGATCCTGAATGGTTTTGTCCCTCCTCTCTGTATCTTAGGCATTGTCGCTTGCGAATACACGGCCCTCCGTTACCTTATATCCTTTATACGCTTTATTTGCCGGGCAGGCTAGGGACGCCGTCACGTGGGCTGTTTTTCTGCCCTTCAGTCCGTTCTCGGAGCAGATGATGCATTTCGGATTATTGGTGCATCCCGAAATCACGTGCCCATTATCGCCGCATCTTCTGCACCTTTCTCCCCCCTGGGGGACGACCTTGCAGTCCTTTGCCAGATGGCCAAGCGTATGGCATTTAAAGCACCGCGTAGTAAAAATACTAGAGGTCTCACTCTGGCCATCGTGATTCCCGAACGGAATTTAACGCCTTCTACAGGCCCCTGGAGGATATTCGTGGGAACTTCGGCCACTGCATATTGCGTGCCCACAGGACCCATCTTTATTGTTCTGATTCTTACCTTCTGTGGGCTGACCTTTAGAGCCTTGCCCAGGTCCTCAGCTAGCGTTTCGGCAACCGCCAACGGGCAGACGTCCCTAATTTCTAGGGCAGTCTTGTCCTGGAGGGCTCCCACCACTAGGGCTTCCCCTGTAGCCCTGCGGAGCTCCTCCACTGTCGCCCCCGGGTCCGTGCCCTTACCCAATTCAAGCAGGATGTGTCCCATTCTAGTTCTCTTCACCGCCGTTACCCCTTTCAGGGCCTCTCTACCCGTCGTCATGAGGGTTCTGTAAACCTCGATGTATGTCTGCGGGTGTGCGACGGTGACCAGAATTGCGTCGGGTCTTTTTCTGACCTTTGGTTTAGGGTCCTTCTTTTGCCTTAGGCCCATCTCCCCCTTTTGAGCAACGGGGGGATTCCCCTTGTCGGCCCCCACTGGACCTCTTGTTCGTTGATTGTCCCTGGGGGACCGTGTTGTTCCCTTTTCTTCTGCAAGGGATTGTAGGGTCCCTTGTCCCCTTCGCTTAGGGGCCGACTCCTGGACCGTCGGCCAGCGCTGCATCCCTAGTGCTGCTAACAGGCTCTGCTGCTGGCCCTGCAGTTGTTGCCATTGGAGCTGTTGTAGCTGCTGCCACGGCAACTGTTGCTCGTGGTTCAATGGTTGTATCCTAGGCTGCAGTTGTCCTGGGCGCTCCTGGCTTCCGTTCTGCTGCCCGAGGGGCCCTGGTGGTCCCGGGAACTCCCCAGCCGTCCTTTGGGCAAGCTGGTCTTCTTTCCTCCTTTCCTTTTTGGCCCTTCTTATTTGACCCTTTGTGAGAATCGGCTGCCCTAGAACTTCCGGGACCTGAGGCTGGTGCGTGGTTTGTCTCTCCGCTTCTGGAGAGATGGCCATTTCCACCCCCTGAAGTGCCTGGTCCTCGTCCCCTGCCCTTTTCTTTAACGCCTGGGACCCTTCTCTCTCCCCCCCCGGGGAGGTCCTAGGCCTTTTGGCATTGGCGTTACTACGGATCTTCGGGGAGGTCGCTTTCCCTTGATTCCCAGTGGCCAATTGGCCAGGGGGCCCTTCGGTATTTACGATTTCCTTCAGGTCGCATTGGGTCTCAGCGTCCCTCCTTGTTACTATGGGGGTTACTTCTTTAATTGGCCCCTCTCCTTCAAGCCGCAGAGTAGAGCCCTTGGTCTGCTGGGCCTTTGACTCCTGATTGCTGTCCATGGTGGTCTTCACCTCCGAGACCCCTTCCAGCGCTCTCTTGCAGCCTCGATTAATTCTATCCACGAAGGACAGCACCCACTTCAGCGACGCTACCTTCGAGGACGTCTTCCTGGCTCCTAGATCATCAGAGGTCTTGACACAGAGCTCCACTAATCCTTTAAGTCTATTTGTGACATCATCCAGACCGCTCCCAACACTATCACGCCACATTGTTTCTTTCGCGTGAGTGAGGGGTGTCTGTTTCGCCTCCTTGCTCCCATCCCTGTCTCTTAAGGTCGAGGGAATTACTGCTTCGATGACTGTGCAGTCCAGTTCGAGACTCACGCTCTCGCTTGGATTCTTCGTCGCACTCTCCGCTCCAATCTCAGTCACTTTGTCCAGCACAGGGGGGGGGGGGGGTTTATCTCCTGTAACCTCACTCCCTGCTGTCTGTACCTTTCTCTGATTTTGGGGAGGGGACCTGGATAGTGTTCTTCCGACAAAGTTACCATCTGTGGTCCCCTCAACTATTTCATTTGGGGATCTACTAAGGGACCAACCCTTAGTTATGCCCTTATCCTTTGGAGAGGGGGTCTCCGGGATCATCCAGTCCATCAAGTTTTTACGGACCGACTCCTCTCTTGATGTCTGGGTGAATCGTCGGTCGCCCTTTCCTGTTTGTCCTGCCCCGTCTCCAAGGTCCAAACTGTCCGTCTCTTTGTCCCTAAATCTATTGCCATGTCGAGCTGCTGTAGCTTCTTCCTGGGAGGCCTCCCAGGTGGCACCGGCCCGCTGCTTCAGCACGGTGTCATTGGTTGATATCCAGCCCACAATGTTACCAACTTCGCATGTGGGGCCCGTCATCATATCGGGATTCGCCGTAGTTACATCCGAGGCACGGCTTATCTTGGACATGATTCATAGGAGCGTCTTAAGGGCGACGGCCCTACCGCCCAGCGGATTTCACCTAGCACGGGGCCCAGTTGTAATGGCCCCAGCGGCTTGCATACAGTCCTGGTTCGCCATCCAGGCCGGAACTTTCTCTCACCGCTTAGTCCTATGCCCCCTGGGGCGAGTATCCAGGGGTGGCCCCGGGTCGATCTTATTACTCCACGGGGGTGGGGGAGGATTCAGGATCTCCCAATCCCTACTTCCTCCTCGTTCC
>OY979768.1:21336653-21341653 GCA_963855975.1 Andrena chrysosceles | reverse complement strand
CCTTTTTTATCGTGGGTCGTGCCTGACACCATTTACCTCGCGTTTGTAACGTGTTCAGGTATTCCTTCGACCACCGACGCCAAAAGTGGTGCTGCATCTGTTGCACCAGCTGCCACCGGGAGAGTCTGGACGTTGGCACCTCCTCTAAGCATGGTTCAGGGGTGGCGATCAAGGGCCCTCCGATTAAAAAATGACCGGGAGTCAACGCTTGGAAATCCTCAGGGTCGTCAGTCAATGGCTCGAGCGGTCTGGAATTCAGGCACGCTTCAATACCGGCTAGGAGCGTGGACAGTTCCTCGAAAGTGAGCCTTTGCTCGCCGATCTGTCGTCGAAGGTGGTGCTTGACCGACTTGACCGCTGCCTCCCACAGACCGCCAAAGTGAGGAGCAGCGGGTGGATTGAACTTCCACTCGATGCCCTCCGAGGCAATGGCCGTGAGGAGGTCGCGGCCATCAAGCAGGGCAGCTCGCAAGAGGGAGCGTAGCTCACGGTTGGCTCCCACGAAGTTGGTGCCACAGTCGCTATATATCTCGGAACAAATTCCCCGTCGAGCCACGAATCTCCTGAGTGCGGCCAAGAATGTCTCCGCACTGCCATCGGACATTAATTCTAAATGAACGGCTTTTGTTGACAGGCAGATGAATACGGCGATGTATCCCTTGACGGATTTCTGTCCACGCCCCAGCCCAGCACGCACCTGAATCGGCCCGGCGTAGTCCACACCGGCCTTCATAAATGGTCGACAGGGAATGACGCGCGCACGGGGAAGATTCCCCATTAACTGTACAGGAGGTTGGTGTCTCCACCTAAAACATACAACACATTCTCGCAGACATGACTTTACTAATTGACGACCCCTCAGAATCCAGCACTCCTGCCGCAATGTCGCTAGCGTGAGCTGAACCCCTCCGTGAAGGCATCGCAGGTGGGCAGCTTTCACCCACAGGACGGCCAAGGGAGATTCGTCTGGCAGGATGAGCGGATGAGTCCTGTTGTACGGTAATGCAGCTTCTTGAAGTCGCCCTCCTACTCTCAAAAGTCCTTCTGTGTCCAGGAAAGGACTCAACTTCCGTAGCCGACTCTTAGCTGAAATGGCCCGGCTCGCCTGCAGATTGCTGATTTCCATGGGGAAGGCCTGCTGCTGAACCATCAGGACCAGTCGTCTTCGTGCCGCATGGATCTCCTCTGATGTGAGGTAAGCTGCACGACTACCATTCTTCTCGGGCAACCAACGGCAGCACCAAGCGGTTACCCTGAGCAGACGACGGAAATTAGAGTACCTCGATACGTACAGGCTCACCTCGTCCTCCCCCGAAAGCTGAGTGTGGAGGCTCCTCGTTCGCTTCTCCAGGGTTGGCTCCTGGATGGACGTCTCTGTCTTGGGCCAGCGGTCGGGGGTGCTGAGCCAGCTCGGTCCCGTCCACCAAAGGGAGAACTCGGCGAGGCGTTCAGGTGAGAGCCCCCGAGACGCACAGTCTGCGGGATTGTCGGCTCCTGGAACGTGGTGCCACACTGCAAGTGGCAGCTTTTGCTGGATCGAGGACACACGGTTGGCCACATATGTCTGCCACTTAGTCGGGTGTCCTTGGACCCATCCCAAGGACACAATGGAGTCGCCCCAAAGATGCACGTCCATTTCCTCCAGTTCTAAGACGGTACGTACATGGGCCGACAGGCGTGTCAGCAGCCACGCGGCGCAGAGCTCCAGCCGTGGTATGGAAACCTGTTTTAACGGCGCCACCTTGCTTTTGGCAGTTACCAGTGTGGTTCGTGAGTTGCCTGATGCGTCGACGACTCGTAGGTAGACCACAGCTGCATAGGCTCGTTCTGATGCGTCTGCGAAGCCGTGTAGCTCCACAACTTCGCTGGAAGGGAGCCACCCTAACCATCGTGGAATCTGGATGCCGGCTAGAGATGGGAGCTCCTGCTCAAACTGTGTCCAGTGGTGATCTTCCCTTGGTGGCAAAGGCGTGTCCCAGTCGCTCTTCTGTAGCCACAGTTCCTGGATCAGGATTTTGGCTACAATTGTCACCGGGGCCAACCATCCCAGTGGGTCGAACAACTGGGCCGTCTTGCTCAGCACAGTTCGCTTGGTGGCGGTTGCTGCATTGGAGCTGCTCGCTGTTGTAATCTGAAAACAATCAGCAGAAGGCAGCCACTCGATGCCTAACACGCTGTGTGTGTCGGCAGATGTCCAGCTCCGAGCCTCTGTATCGCCCGAGGTTACACCGCCCAGCAGCTCTCTGGAATTGGACGCCCATTTTCGGAGCGGGAATCCGCCCGCCATAAGGAGACTGTACAGCTCGCTTTGGAGCTGTTGGGCTTCTGCCACCGTGGAGCCTCCAGAGAGTACGTCGTCCACGTAGATGTCGCGCTGGACCACCTTTGCTGCTGCTGGGAACTTCTCAGCTTCCTCTGCTGCCAGCTGGTGAATACATCGGATCGCCAGGTATGGAGCACATGCCAATCCGTAAGTGACGGTACACAGGTGATATTCTTGAGGAGCCTCACCAGTGTGTTTGCTCCACAAGATTTTCTGCCACCGCCAATCGTCCTTATGTACGCGAATCTGGCGATACATTTTGGCTACATCAGCTGTGAAAGCGACTGCGTGCTTTCGCCAGCGGAGGAGCACCTCCGCGAGAGGAGGGAGTAAATTTTGACCCGTATGGAGAAATTCGTTGAGAGACCGCCCGTTGTCGCTCTTCAATGAGCCATTGAATACCACCCTTAATTTAGTGGTCGTACTGGTCTCTTTCCACACTCCATGGTGAGGCAGATAGAAATCAATACCCCTGGTGAGGCTCTCACCTGAATTTGGCGCGCGAATCATGTGCCCCATGCTCTCGTACTCAGTCATGAAGTCGTCGTACGCCTCTTGTAGTTTCGTCGATCGTCGAAACCTGCGCTGCATCGCCTCCAGAGTCCGCAGTGCTGCACGTCGGGAATCGCCCAGGTTCGGCGATGCTTTGAAGGGGAGGGCGACTACGAAGCGACCATCGTCCTCCCGTCTGTATGTTTGCAGGAAGTGCTGCTCGCACTCTTCATTCTCTGGCGTCGGTGGCACGACTACAGAGATCTCTTCCTGTTCCCAAAACTTGGTTAGCATGCTTACCAATTCCTTGTCCACAGCGCAGTGGTGAACAGCGGGAGAGGACGACAATGCATCCACCTGATCCGGATCGCCCTGGATGCCTCCGTTGAGGATCCATCCCAGACATGTTTCCTGGGCAACTGGAGCGTTAGGACCTCCAAGACGGACCCCACAGCGCAGGATCTTGTTATACACGTCTGCACCCAGGAGCAGCTCCACAGGATCATTTCTTTGGAACCACGGATCAGCAAGTGGTAGTCCCTGTAAATGGAACCAAGTCCGTTCTTCGGGGAACTTCCTAGGTACGTGTCCCGAAAGCTCTGGCAGGATCAATGCTGCCACCTCATGACTACACTCTGTGCCACAGTGGGACGTGACAGTGACGGTCGTGTATCCCCTCGTCGTACGAGACCGAGCGCCACCTACCCCAAGTAGAGGGATTCGAGCAGCTCGTCGACTGAGTCCCAGTCGTTGCACCAGGGACTCTGCTATGATGGACACCTCACTTGCTGGGTCGATGAGTGCTCGCACGAATTCCGCTGGTCTACTGGGCTCCAGTAATTTTACCCTTGCGGTACTGAGGATCACTCGAGCGGAACGAAAACCCTGTAACGCGGCATGATGCACCGCTGGCTTTTCGGGAACGCGATATACGTCGTGAAGAGACGTATGGTGCTTCTCGTCACAGATCCTGCACTTCTTCACTGATTGGCACGCATCATACTTGTGTTTACCCAAGCAGTTGAAGCATAGATTTAATGATTCCGTGCACGCCTGCCTTTCTGCGGGGGATTTCTTATGGTAAGTGGGACAGAACGCCACATAATGCTTTCCCTTACACAGACTGCAATCCTTTGCAGGATTAGCGGGGGTGGACACCTGATGAACGCGGGCACCCTTCTCGCCTTTCTTCGTTTCAGACTGTCCAGTACCTCGCTGCTCTTCGAGAGCCTCCACGGTGTCGATTCGTTTCTCGAGGAATTCCTTCAGCTCGTCGAAAGTTGGCACCTCATCGGACGTGCCCAAGGATAATTCCCAATCTCGACGCGACTGGCGATCCAGTCGCTCCACGGTGATGTACACCAACCAGTCAGTCGCGTTGGTGATGGGGCGTCCGAGTTTATTCAGCGCTCCGACTACACCGACGGTATCATACAATAATCGCTTCAACTCGGAAGACGACTCCTTTGTCACTGGGGCCAACTTCGTTAGCGTGGCAATTTGTACTCGCACAAGCTTGCGTTTATTTTGATATCGCTCCTGAAGAGCTTGCCATGCCAACGCAAAGTTGTCTTCTGTTATGGTGTAGTTCTTCAAGTGTCCCGCGGCCTCTCCTTTAAGGCACGTTTTCAGATAGTGAAGCCGATCCACCTCACTGAGCGACGAATCCTTCACTATCAGCGACACAAACAGATCACGGAAGGACGGCCAATCACAATACCGGCCATCGAATTCTGGCAAGGGGATTCGAGGCAAAACAGCGCGTGACCTTGATTCGGCACTAGCAACCGTTACATTTGAGCTCGTGCCTGCGACAGGTAACGATTGTCCAATTGGTTTTAAAATGTCCAATAATAAGCCCCTTTGTTCCATGTACGAACCCTCCGCGAGATCAAACAGATCTCTCGAAAAATAATCGTCTGCCTTGAGTGCAGCGGTCTCCCTAGCGGCCTTGACGATAGCCCTGTGCATGGTTTTCAAATCAGACCACAAGTCCTCGAGCATGTCCAATCTCGCGCGCACGGCCCCTTCGGTAATTTTTGCTGCGCCCATTTTTTTCAAATTCTCCACCACTCTGGAAATTCTCCTGATGGTGTCCTTCTGCTCCTCGATTAGGGCAGCCATCTTGAACACCGGGCTATGGACGACCAACAACCGAGCACGTGCGAACAACACTCCCACGATT
>OY979768.1:21329153-21331653 GCA_963855975.1 Andrena chrysosceles | reverse complement strand
AGAGCCCCTCCGGCCCGTAAGGAGAATTACCTCCGTCTTGCTCATTGCGACCCTGAGACCCGTTCTGGTGAACCAGTCGTTGGCTAACGCCATCGTCGCGTCAATCTTTGACCCCAGCTGCCCAAGATCTCTAGCCGAGAACACCACCGCGAGATCATCGGCGTAGGCGACCGCCCGAACAAATCTATCCCCGTTTAGGGTGGTGAGGAGGTCGTCGTACACTAAATTCCAAAAAAAGGGCCCAATTACCGAGCCCTGGGGGACGCCCGCCCAGATGTCCGCCTCGATGGGGCCAGCGGCATTGTGGACGACGACACCCCTATCGCTGAAATAGTCCCTCACAAGGGCACATAGACAAGTGGGGAGAGACCTTCTGTCCAGGACCTCCAGTATATGGTCCCACCCCACGGTATTAAACGCATTCTTGATGTCAATCGTGACCATCCCGCAGAGGCGGTTCCTGGACCCGCACTCCGAGGCGAAACGGACGATTTCCGCGGCCGCATCCACTGTGCCCACTCCCCTACGGAAACCGAATTGGAGGGGGTGGAACGGGTCCGTACCAATGTAGGACTCAATCAGGGCCTTCAAGGCATATTCCCATGCCTTACTCAGGGCCGGGAGGACACTAATAGGCCTGTAGGCCGATGACGAGGAGGAGGGGTCCTTGCCGGGCTTAGGTATCAATACGACCCTAGCCCTCTTCCATCCCCGTGGAATTGTCCCCCTACGGACCGTGTCCTGAACCACGGCCCCAAAAATCTCGTGGTGGGCCCTAAGAACGCAGGCCACCACCTGCGAGGGCAACGCATCTAACCCGGGGGCCTTGGCTGGCTTAAGTCTCGCCAGTGCCCCGCGTATCAGGGTCTCGTCCACTCTGGTGACGACCTCCTCGGTCCTTCCCCTGCGGACCCACCCACCCAACGAGGGCCCAAAAATGGGTCGTCCCCGAAGGGGAGCAGCGGGGGGCTGAGTAACAAATAGGTCCCTGACAATAGTCCGGACCTGGTCTGGGGGCATCTCGACCGTCGGTGATCGGCCCCTAAGGTTAGCCATGACCATCTTATATGGCTTCCCCCAGGGGTTCTGGTCGATGGTGGCGCAGAGCCGGTTCATATGCTCCTCCTTCGACCTCCATATTCTGCGCTGGACCTCTTTTTTTGCGTTGAGGTAGGCCTGTCTGGCCGCCTCGGCGTCCGGGCGGTCCCTTTTTCTCCTACGTTGGAACCAGCGCCTCGCCCTTAGCGCGTTCCTCCTCGCTTCAGCGATCTCCGGATTCCACCAGTAGTTTGGCTTCCTGGAGGCCCTAGCCGGGGTCTTCTTTGTGAACAGGGCAGCTGAAACCTCCTCGAGGCGGCACTGCAGCACCTCGGTGAGGGGTATGTCCTCCGTTGATGGTCCCGGGGGGAGCTCCCCTCTCCCCATCCCCCAAGGGACCGACCGAAACTCCTCAAGAACGGACTCCGGACGGAAGTCTTTAACGGAGTATTGACTCCAGACCGGTGGGGGAGGGACCCCCCTTCTGTGTTCACCCAGAAGATGTAAAACATATCGGTGGTCGGAGAAGGAGAAGTGCCCCAACACCTCACTCCTCCCCATCCGTCTGGCGGTGACCCTGTCCACGGACATAATATCTATAAAGGAGGACCCCCCGTGACTATGGTGAACGAAGGTAGCCGGGGCCTTGAGGCTCACCGGAACCAGACCGAGGGAGGTAAACTCCCCCATACAAACGGCTCCCTTCGGGTCCAACTTTTTGCCTCCCCAGGCGGGGGACCGCGCATTAAAGTCTCCGGCAACGACCACCCCCTTACCGGCTGCCCTTGCATCCAGCAGCATCTCCCGAAGGGAGTCGAGGACGCTGCCGAACTCATCAAGCTTCATTCTGGGGGAACAGTAACCACTAACAAGTATCGTGCCCCCCATCGCCGCAACCGCGAGCCCCGCCGCGGGGGGAACCGGAGCCCCGGCAGGGAATTTACCGTTCAGGCCCGTGAACCAGATAGAGGAGTCGGCGGTAACATCATTAAACCAGTTCCCCATCTGCCTGTAGGGCTCGGAGATCATGACCACATCCGCCCCCAATGTGGTGGCGTTGTGTAGCATAACGTCCTGGGCCAACCTAGATCTGTTCAGATTTATCTGGAGGATCTTAACTCCCATTAACGGGGCCTCTCCGCGATCTCCCTTCTTGACATAGTCGCTGGGCCCCCCGCACCCAGCCCCCTCCTGTTCGCCGGGCATCCCAGCGAGGCCGTAACATGGGCGGCCTTAAGGCCCGTATGTCCCGCCTTTGTGCATATAATGCACTTGGGGCGGTTCGGACACCCCTCTATCTTGTGCCCGGGCTCACCGCACCTCCTGCACAGCTCCGCCCCCTCTTTCACTGTTGAACACGCCTTTGCTACGTGTCCCAGCTGGTGGCAGAGAAAACATCGCTCCAGCCTAGGAAGTATCCTACACCTCACCATGGTGATCCCGGTCTTAAACCTAAGACCGT